>PVJI01013594.1:0-47249 GCA_004026765.1 Micronycteris hirsuta
TGCCACATCCATGCCCTACCCCTCACCCCCAATTCCAAGGCAACCACTAATCTAGGTTTCTTTCTCTGTAGACTGGCCTGTTTCTGAGCATTTCATGTAAATGGAACCATACAGTATGTGGTCCTTTGTGACTGGCTCCTTTCATTTAGCATGTTTCCAAGACTCAATCACGTGGTAGCATGTATCAGCACATCCTGTCCATCCATTCAACAGCGAATGGACACTTGGGTTGTTTCACTTTTTGGCTATTAAGAACAGTGCTCCTGTGCACATTTGTGTGTAAGTTTAGTGTGGGTGTATGTTTTCACCCCTCTTGTGTACATACCTAGGAGCGGGGCTCCTGAGTCATTACGGTAACTCTGTTGAACCATTTAAGGAACTACCAGGCTCCTGCCCAAAGCAGCTATACAATTTTACATGCCCACCAGCAGCGTATGAAGGTTCCGATTTCTCTACCCTCATTAATGCTTGTCATTATCTTTCTCTATTTATAGTCATTCTAGTGAGTATGACCCACGATAGTTTTTGACACGCAGACATCCTTGGTTCAGAATTACTTAAGTGGTTTGAGACATAATCCCATACTTAAGTGCTCTAGATTAACCCTGTATCATATATCTCTGGGGTCTCTGTGAACCATCTAGATATACAAATATAAAATTCAAAAATGTTATATTCAAGTATGGTGATGTCATACTGCCAAATAATCTCTTAATGAAAAGATTGGATCTGCCAGAACTCACTGAATGTTGCTTCTTTCTTCCTGGAATATTAATTCAATCAGGTTAAAATGAACACTAAAGGCAGACTGGAAATTGTAAAAAGTCATTGAAAGGGAATGAGTAGCTGTGGAAGGACTTGGCAAATGGAAACAGTGGAGATTTTTGGACTGCTTTTATATATTTTTGGCCCCATTCTCTCTTCCTACATCTTGTTTCCCTTGATTACTGTCCAAACACAAGTTTGTAAGGACCTTACAAAGCTGAGCCTCCTGGGAAACTGTTCCAATTGCTATTCTCTGTGGAGGGCTTATCCAATGTACTATTCAATACACATTCTATATTTCCACTCCAGATTCATTCTTCTCTCTATTTTGCTCTGAATTTTGGGAGGCTGACTTTTATGGACTGGCTTCTAGTTAGGTTCAGTGAATGAGAGGCACTGGCAGATAGGTGAATGGATGGAAATAAGGTTAATGTGTTTATTTCCCACCTTTTTCCCTGCCGAGACACAGGCTGAGAGTGGCTGCAGAGTCCCTGAACCCAAGGCTGCAGCTGCAGTGATGCCGCCCTCCGCTACAGCTCTCTAGGCTTGCTCTCTCCCTGGCCCTGGTAGCTACGACATCAGATGGCTCTGCCTTTAATCTGGCACTTTATCGTTTCTTGTTATCCTACACCATATGGTAGGTCCCCTTGTTAAACTCTCAACTATTCCATTCAGTGTGCCAGGACTTAATTAGTACAGCTGACATAACTCAAATACTACAATGAATGCCTACTCTGTGCTTGACACTATATTAGGCACCAGGAATAAAGTAAGAGAACAAGATCCCTGTCAATAAGCCTCTACATATTAAGAGGTCCTCAGAATGGAGGGAAGAAACTTCAGGCACAAGGGTGTAAAATGGGGAAAACAAGACAACTGTAATTGAACAATAACAACAAAAAAAGAAAACAAAAACTCAGATGATTTCAAATTCCTGTACACCTGAGAGACATGAATTGTAAATTATCAAGAAACTGATGCGTCTTCCTTAGCCACTTGGAAGATAAAGAAGTAGTGACGAAGCCCCGAGGGAGAGAGGGAAGCGGGAGGGAGGAGGGGCATCTCACCTGCTGAGAAAAGAGAGTACAACTGTCCTCTGTAAGCGAGAAGGATGTTAGAGACAACGTAAGCAGGAAGGGCTCCACCGTGAAATCTAACCACCTAGAAAACAGGCAAATCAACGGACAACTTCTGAATATCCGTGTTGATAAAATAAATGTATAGTCCCATGAAATAAAAATGTTCTTCATTTTTTCATGACATGGCCACAAAGGTATTTCCAGTGATGGGTATCAAAACTCTAAGTAAAATAAATGTTAATACTATATAGCATATTAGAAACACGGTACCTTAATTTTTCATCCAAGGCATAATAAGGAGCATTTATAAAGTAGCAAATGCTACCAACTTTTTTATAAGGCACGTTTATTGAGCATTTACTGTGTTCCAGGCACGTTATGAAACGTCTTACATGCATTACCTCATGCTCTCCTCCCCCAAACCCTGCGGTAGTTCTTATCCCTGTTTTACAGATAAAGATGAATGAGATATATTATACATATATCTTCAATTTATTTTCCTACAGCCCCCAAACAAAATTTGTAAATGAACATGAAGGAAGAGCATCTTAAATCTTTTCAATAATTTGAGGAGGACTTCACTCAATTACCACAAATTCTTTGACATTTTTAAAGTAGCCACCTCTGACCCTATGATACCCACACATCCTCATTTTCTTGAAAACTTTCTAAACCTAAACAAGAATTTCAATGTGTCCTTTTTTGATGTACACATAATTTACGTTGGACTATAAAACGTCAGGGCAGACTTTTCTGGCTGTGAACCTGAACTCTGAGGCACCAGAACAGGAGCAGAGAGCACGCTACGTCCTCAGCCCACACTACCACCCACAGGAATGTGCCTTTTGGACACACTAAGAACATGACAGCATGAACTCTTCCCCTATGTTCCAAGAGATCGTTTTCCTCAATAACTGACCCCTTGACTTTTTGTTATAACTCTCCATGATGCTATTTTGGAACTCATACTAACATTATTAATCTTTTCTTTCTAATGGAGCACAAAATTCTTACACATTAACTCATAATGTTCTAAGGTTCACAAACTTAATAATAATCACAATGTAGTTCTCACTAGGTTGTTGTGAGAATCAAATGAGATAATGCATGTAAAAAAGTTTCTAATTTAATTTTGATTTGTAAGTTTTATTATAATTATAGAGTCAAATGACTTAAATTAAAAATATTCTGCTATGCTGCATTGAAACACAAGAAATAAATAAAGTGAAAATAATAAAAGGCAAAATAAAAATTTTAGTGAATTTTGAAACTGCATAATTCCCCCAACTAATCACATTACCTAAAATATATCCTGGCTGTACAATTCTGCAAATGATAATGATGTTGAATAATATAGTAGTTATGCAACTTGATGAATTATTTTTGTAATATTATTTACCAATGAATTATAGAAGGATACTCTCCAAATAAATTTAAACTGTTTTTCAACATGTTTATTGAATATAATTTACTTTTACCTTTTACAAAATGAGCATGCAGAAAATGAAAAGTCCTTCAAAAATTTTCATTTATATGAGAGTCTACAGATATTATTAGACTATGAATTACATGTATGAGCAACATGAAATCTTACTATGACATTTAGCCAAGAATACTAATTTGTTTGAGAATAAGGAATCAGCTCTCATTCCTAGGAAGTATCAAACATGAAAGCATCCCCTTAAAGCCAGGGTAGCCAAATATGGCCTGTGTGCCTACGCAGAGGTTTTAGATGAATATTTATTAAAGTGGAAACAAGAAGGAAAAAGGAGAAAGAAGAAGAAAGCAGCAGCTGTAGTAGTGCCGGCAGCAGCAAGAGGCCACATGCGGTCTGCTCAAGTACTTACTATCCGCCCTTTACAGAAAAAGCTTGCACCCCTGCCTTACAGAAAGTGTTCACAGGGCAATAAAAAATCAAACAGGAGTCTCTCTTACCTGTCCAAGTATTTGTGAAAAGGAAGTCCTAATTGTCACCTAGTTGAAAACAATCATTAAACAAAGGTTATTTTCCCTAAAACTGCTCTAGTTTCCATTTTATTAAATCGAGCATTTTATTAATCATTAACTTTTTTATACTCATAAACCTAAAGGCACTCCAGATCTCAAAAGAATCCTCTGAATCATCAACATTTAATTTGTAACAAGCTTAATTTTTAATACTTTCCCATATTCTAATTCTTGGACAATTGAATGAATGCTATGGTATATATGGTAACCCTTTACTAACTACAGTATTTAATTAACCAGAGTTATCTCATTACCAGATCATGCAAACTAAAGGAATTTATTAAATGATTGAGTTCAGAAGCTATACATGTTTGCAGAAAAATTAAGCACAAATTAATCAACCTATTATACAATTAGTACTTTAAAGTCTCAAACTTAAAATCATATAGCACTAAAGAGAGTTAAGCTAAACCACTTCTGAGTGAATTTTATAAAAATGGGTTTTAAATGATGTAAGACCATGAACAAATAGCACATTTAGTAAAATCTAAGCCAAAACAACATTTTAAACAGATATTCATCATTAATTATCTCTAGCATAAATACACTTTTTTTAATATTAGGAAGTCTGAGAAAAAGAAATAAATCTTCCACAGGCAGGTTATAAAATGATTACATTTTGTCAAGAAAACCTTTTTGAAACTATGAAATATTTGTAAAAACATGAACATTTTGAGAGCGCGCATATCCGGAGACAAGTTATTAACACAATTCGTGCTATCTCTGTAAAACATGGAGGCACAAGTTAAAAACCACCACAGCCCCGCAGAATCCTTCAATGTTAGAAACAGGAAGCAAGATAACAAAGCATTAAAAAATTCCATGACCTCTACAATAACTCATAATATTGGTCCAACTAAAACTTGGTTGTAGGAAAAATTCTACTCATCAGACCTAGCAATTCTAGTTTATCCTAAGAAAATTAGTTCTAATAAAGAATCCAAATATTTAAGCTTGGTTTAAAGCAGGTGAGTAGAAACAAGATATTTCACATAAACCAGAAACCTGTGACGTCTCCACAAAACTCTACTTCAACCACTTAAATCTGTTATCCTTAAAACCTGGCTTTTCTAATAGAGGGAGGGGCTCCTGCAGTTTATGAATCTTCAACCTAGTAAAACGTTACTCTCCAGCTGAAATTCCCTCTTAGCACAAAGAAATCTATGTGATATTAACACAAACACAACAGGCACTAAATTGCACATAGTAATGACTAACAGAGCCTAATCTAATTAGTGAAAAGGAAAGACGACCCTTAAGTTTATCTAGTACAGTTAGAAAGCAATATACATCATATTGATTAATGAGTTTAAGCCACATAATCTGATTTCATGATGTTCTTCAATTTATAAAGGATTCTGGACTTTTGGCTTCCAAACTGAAAAAGTTAAAAACTTCAGTCTCAATTTTTATTTTATTTTCTATTACTTATCAAGATGTATACTTTTAGTGGTCCAGATGAGAAAATACTGAGGTGGTGCTAATAGATAAAATGGAGAACACTTGAAGTAATACAAATGTCTATTTTTTTTATAAATGTCTATTTGTATCCAATATTTATTGCCTTCCACATCACCATATAGCTGAAGCTAATATAAAAATATATTTCTAGTTTATTCTATAACTAACTCTTAAAAATTAAGCAAACATACAGCTTACCTCATACTCACAGTCTGAGGATGTGTACATTTTTAATAAGGCTACATAGCTGTAATTATACGGTTGAGCAGCATGAAGCTTCAGAGAAATTTCTGTTGAAGATGGAACCCTGAAAAGTAACTTAAATATCAGTTCTCAAATACAAAATGCTATTAAATAACAATGGCTAAGTCAACACTCAGCACAAAACAACATGAGAATGTAGAGGAAGCTAGGTGTCAGACACATTATTATGGATGGCCACTTCCGGTCATATCACAGTCGTCTGAACGGAGGCTCCCTCTGGGACACAGAACTTGGGGGAGAGGATGGGAAAGGGCTCATGCTTCAGGCAATGAAGGTTTAAATTCTGTATCGTTTAAATAAGAATATTGTATATTGTATTATCTTATGGGTACAATGCTACAGAAAGAATACCTACATTTTAGTAAGAGGAACTTTAATAATTCCACTATGATTTAAGTAAACTAAGTAGAATGTGTATTATTCAAAAGCACAAAAGTTCAAGGTAAATTTTTTCAGGTACTTACTGTGCAATGGTTAGTGAATCTTCATAAGACCATGGAATCTGAAGTTTATAGATACTAGTTATTTCACCTGTGAGAACACAAAGAAAAATATGTATTACTAACCTTATGTCACACTAAATGTTATATAAGCTACTATAATACCTAATTATATAATGACTCATTTCATAAAAAATCAGTAAGAGTTATATAATAAATTATGGAAAATTATTGAGTACTTATGTTTAATAAAACTTACAAAAGACAGAGAGCATATGGAAGTACTAGGAAACCGCAAAACACTAAAAAGCTAAATCAGAATTACGACTACAATAAGACAGCAAGATATACGGTATTTTTAAAATGTGGCTATTTAAACTAAAGCAGATAAAGATGCTTCCTATTAAGAAAGGGTCTATGTTAAATCTGTTAAATCTGTGGAAATATAAACAGCTTTTGTACTTAACATTAAATTTTACTTCACATAAAATATACAGAAGCATAAATAATACAGAAATTTCAAGTGAAGACCTACAGACTCAACCATTATAAAACCATATATTGACAAAACCATTATATTTTTTCAGAAAATACACTTACTTTTGACTGCTTCGCACTTGCTTACTATGTTGACTGTAAAAGCTTGGTATATCTAATAGAGTTTGATCACAAAAACAAAAGTTTATTTGTTTGTTTAACTAAACAGTAAAGTAAAATTAAATACTTGTTATAGTCAGGATAATTACCTGTCCAAAGTTCAGAAGCTCTATATTATAGAACAGGCCTTTTGTTTTTAATATCACTTTCCTTGAAGATAATCCTGTTAAATTAAAAGTACTGCACTGCTTAGAATACCAAAGAATTAAAAAAGTACCAACTTCTTAAACAATGATAAAAAAATACCAACAGATTTAACATTAAAATAGTTTATAGGTTCTGACTTTTGACATGAAAGAATAAACTCCTAAAAATCCAATCCTGCGATAAACTGGACAAAACATTAATAATAATAATGCCTTTCAATCACATGTATTTTTTTAATCCTCATACAAGGATATGTTTATTGACTTTAGAGAGAAAGGAAGCGGGAGAGAGAGAGAGAAACATCAATTGGTTGCCTCCTTATGCGACCCAGCTGGGGACTGAACCCACAACCGAGTTATGTGCCCTGACCTGGGATCAAACCTGCAACCTTTTGGTGTGCTGGGATAATGCTCCAACCAGCTGAGCACCTGGCCGGGCCATATGTATGTCTTTTTTTTAATTATATTTTTTATTATTATTTTTTTAAAGATTTTATTTATTCATTTTTAGAGACAGGAGAAGGGAGGGAGAAAGAGCAATGTACGGTTGCCTCTCACATGGCCCTCACTGGGGACCTGGCCCACAACCCAGGCATGTGCCCCGACCGGGAATTGAACCAGGACTCTCTGGTTCCCAGCCCGCACTCAATCCACTGAGCCACACCAGCCAGGCCCACATGTATGTTTTTTAAAAAATCAAGTACAGCCTGGCTGGTGTAGCTCAGTGGATTAAGCGCGGCTGGGAACCAGAGGGTCCCGGTTCGATTCCCAGTTGGAGCACATGCCTGGGTTGCGGGCCAGGTCCCCAATGAGGGCCATGTGAGAGGCAACCATACATTGCTCTTTCTCCCTCTCTTCCTCCCTTCCCCTCTCTCTAAAAATAAATAAAAATAAATCTTTAATAAAAAAAAAAACAAGTACATATTTCCAATTTCAAAAAGGTATGCTTTCTTGGTAGATCTCTTACTTTATAAGCTTGCAATCTTTAATGAGCTAGGTGATACAGAGTTGTCTTTTCTGTATTGTTCTGAGAATTCTTCTACCAAAAGGGAGTGGGGAAGGGATAAAAATCTTAAAGGATGTTTCCTCCACCAAGTAATATAAATTCTTTTCAGGAATATATACAATAGCACAAGAGCCAACCAAAAAAGAGATTCCAATATCCAAAACTGGAAAATGTTACGGGGGAAAAAACAATAGTACTGGATTATAATTCAATGAATAAAATAAAAATGCATGAGTCTATTACTGACATAAAAATCAATTAATCAATCAGGGAGAAGGGACAACTTTTCCTTAGGGTGAATTCCAGTAAATACAGAACATCAGTAATAATTGCTTCAGACTAAATGAGCCAATGGATGCTAAGATTGGTGAGTTATTTTGAAGAAAAACAGGATATTTACTTTCAAAGTATTTTCCCCAAGATAATTATTAATTGCAGTAACTTTACAGTGAAAAAACCTGGCAGGGCCCTGGCTGGTGTAGCTCAGTGGATTGAGCGCGGCCTGGGAATCAAAGGGTCTCGGTTCGATTCCCAGTCAGGGCACACGCCTGGGTTGCAGGCCAGGTCGCCAGTGAGGGCCATGTGAGAGGCAACCATACATTGATGTTTCTCTCCCTCTCTGTCTTCCTCCCTTCCCTCTCTCTAAAAATAAATAAAATCTTAAAAAAAAAAAAAACAAAAAAAAAACCCCAAAAACCTGGCAGGCACCACCTTAACCGAGGTTAACTTCACCAGGGATTACATACAGTGAGTGATGTCTGTGTCCTCTGATATGGCACATTGAGAAATACCTATCACCTTTGTGATATTTTTTGCCTAAAATGCATAAGCTTGACTAATAAGAAAGCACTAGACAAATTCAAATTGAGGGATATTCTACAAAATAGCTGACCAGTACTCTTCAAATGTATTATGAAAGACAAGGACAGACTGAGGAACTGCAGAAGATCGAGGAGACTAAAGAGACACAGTGAAGAAGCGGAACTGAAAAGGAACACAGGCAGAAAAGCCAATGCAAACCCAGGGGAGCCTGGAGTCCAGTGAACAGAGTGATACCAAGGCTCATTTCTTAGTTCTGACAACTGGGCTGTTTGAGGGGCCAACGTTGCAGAGAGATGAGTGATGGAGATACAAGAACTCTGTACGCTTTCTGCGGTCTAAAATTATTTCATAATGAAAATGAAAAAATATATATGTAGTTATGTATATTTTACCACAACAACAAAAAAATGGACACAATCGTATTTAGAGAAATCTTGAAGCCTTCATAGGGCAGATGGAAACATGTACTTTGTAAGAAGCTTTTTGTAAAAAGGGTCAATATTTTACATAAATTCACATGAGAAGACACACACAAACACACAGCTACCTGCAGACGTCTGTGATCATGAAAACATTTCTTTTAAAGTTCACTTCGCAGAACATGACTGCTGGCCAGTATTAAATAAAAACCAAACTCCCAAACCACATCACATGGTTATCCTAAGAACTACATTTGAAATGCATAATAATACTCTTGCTACGTAGGTCTGCTTTATTGTAACAACCTTGCAAAATAAATCAGCACTGTTAAAGCAATTCTTAAGATTCCCAAAATCAAATACTTACCAAAGGAAAAAAGATGAGTTACAGGAAGCTGTAAGGATCTTTCCTCTTTTTTAAAGAATTCACAATCTATAACATACTGAAATATAAAATATTGATTATTAGGAAAAAACAGAAATTTGTAGTACAGTATCTTGATGTTTGAGTGGAAAATAAAAATCTTCCACTTTGGAGAGGGTACTATGTGTCACTCTCTTACTCCTACTATACTTAAAAGGCAAGAATTCCTCAAGTAGAGATGTTAACCTAAGAACATTTGTTAAATAAACTTAATTTAACAAATTATTAGTGGGTCGCTGCCATAACAGATCTATGCAAAGTTTTCTTATAATTAATTTTAGGTGTTTCTAGAAGAGGGACATTAAAGATTAGAGGCAAGCATCAAGAGTGGAGGTTAACTCAAGATTAATTAGGGATTTAGGTAATATATGTATATACTTTCAGAATCAAAACAAAAATGTGATTTTGTTACTTTTTAAAATCCTACATTTATTAAGTATCTATACTCTAATTAGACTACAAAAGGATTTTGGAGACATACTGCCATTCATCTACAGATGGCTAATGTTATTTGTATAAAATTAGTTCTGGCTGAACAGTTATTACAGTAAATGAAAAAAAAAAGGTTTACTATTGTGTGAAGCAAGAAAAGGAAATGCTATCTCAAAAAAAGTAACCCTAAAATGTGACATCTGCATCATTACAGTTTTTTTGTAATGATATTTCTTTTCCATTAAGGAACTCTGCTCTCAGATGTCTACAACAATAATGGTTTCATTCATACTTTGATCTATAAGAACTAAAGAAAAACAAATCTGATGCCTAACTGTAGCTACCAAAGAGTCTGATGTCTACAGAAGGCAGAAAACCAGTGGGGTTTCTCCTAGGCTTTTCCTGATAACTGCGCCTTGGACTGTGTTTGAAGCAGTGTTACTGTGTTTGGCTCCTGGGTGAATTTTTGACTATTCTGAAAGCGAAAACCAGACGGAGAGCACTGCAGTACACACACAAGGGACAGCAGTGCTGTCCCCAACAAGCACTGAGACACAGTGTCACACCTGTGGTCGGCTGGCTGCCAAGACTTTCTGTTTGTCAAAAGCTCATTAACTTCTTGGTCGTCCAAGTTTGGGAAAGATGTTAAATTCATTCAAAACTAACTTACCTGACCGAAAAACCCTTAAAGAGAGTTTTAGTATTGAAGATGTTGAATTACCTCTCACTTGAGCTAAGCAAAAAAAAAAAAAACACAATGAATCTATTATAAGCTCCTTGTGAGACTCAGTCTTTGAGATGACTCCCAACTACATACCCTTTTCCCTTTAAATTTTCCTAATGATTTTGGCTAAAAATCTCATCAACTTTCTCATTCAAGAAACGTTATTTGGATATTTATGTGGAATTACCTAAAGGTTGAAAATGGAAAGTAGAATAAAAAATATTTTGTTCTTACTCTGAAAGAATTCAGAGTATGGTGATGGCAACAGAAACATAAATAAATTACAATGTGGCGTAATAAATTCCTCAAAGAAGTTATAAACAAAGCAGCAGGGGAGTAAGTAAGAGGTCATTGAAGGAGTCCAGAGAAAGCGAACAGGGAGAACTTAGGCGGGGTCTTGAAGGACACCTTTTCTGGGTGAACGTGGATGGGGGAATAGAGGGTCTTTTACCTCCACCTTCTTCCTTCCCCACTGCTTCTCTCCGAAATCACCATCCTTTTATTTCTACTTCCACTTCCCTAGGGCAAGTTTTCAGAACCCCTTGGGAGGTGCATATTCTGTTTCTAATCCAACCTATACCTTAAACAGATTCATCTTCCAAAATAGCTCTGATCCCATTACTACTATGGTGAAAAAATGCTCAGTCCCCTACTGACTCCTGAATACTGTAGAGTCCTTAATCTTCCAATCAAGGCCCCACAATATGGCCATGAACTACTTTTTCATATTTTTCTTCCGTTACTATTCTCACGGTGGCCATCCTTTCATAATTACTATGTACTTATTTCCTGTTTTCTAAACATAACCCCTGCTTTCACAGTTCTCTGCTTGGGCCCCACTGTTTCTTTGTCTCCACAGTGTTGCTCATTACAACTTTCTGCAATGTTACTATTTAGCTTCTTAAATGTTGCAAATACAATCAAGGAACTGAATTTCTAATTTTATTTTATTCTATTTTAATTAATTTAAAATTAAATAGCTGCACGTGCTAGTGATTCCCATATTGCATAGCACAGGTCTAGAATACTCATGCTACATATAAAAATCCTAACTACTAAAAATCATCTCTTAATAAAACCTTTCTTGATTTTACCCCCTTTTACACTTTTCATTTATTTACTTTATTCTGATTTGTAACATGTATTTTGAGTGTCTCTTTCATTCTCACTCTTCTTCCTGTTTCCAAATGTATTTCTCTTCCCCTACCTAACAGTGCGTAGCTTCCTGAGCATAGGGTTTGTGCCTCCCTCATTGGTGTGCCTCCTGTAACTCCTGGCATGGACTCTTACAGGTAAGAGGGTCTTAATAACTAATAGATTCTGAAAGACTCATGTTCCCACTTATAATAAGAGACCCAGGTTTATTTTGCTTAGTTCAAGTTAGAGTAGATGATCTTAGGTGGATCACCAAACTAGCCATTATTTTAGATAAACCCTATGCTGAAGAATTAATCTCAAAATAACAAATACTTAGCATATCTGGGAAACAACCTTAATACATTTTTACCTTACTTCCAAGACCAGATGGTACATAAACAACAAGGTGAGACAAAAACGTATAGTCTTGAAGTCTTATCGTCAGAGACTAAAAAAAAAGATGAAAGTAAAAAGCTGATTTTAATTCTTAGGTTATATAGAGCTTAAAGCACATTAAAAGAAACATAAATTACTATTACTATTATTACCATAAACACTATTTCTTATTTAATAAGTTATAAAAAAACAGATTTCAAACTTTATATTCAATACAGGTCAACAATCCTGCTGAAAGTCAAATTCCTAATAATTACATAGATATGGACTACCAAATAGTCCCTGTATCCTTTGAACTGCATCCCTTCATGTAAAACAAGTGATATTTAAAACTAAATTTAAATATTTTACATAGTTTTCAGATTCAGTTTTTCTTTTTATAATTTTTCTATTTTGAATGTTACAGCATTATTTCTGTTTTTATTTTGGCAGTACGTGACACAGGCTCAACAGTTGATGGATGGATGGATGCTAAATATGATGGACGGATTGGAGCTTAATCTCAAATAATTCTGATCTAGCCTAAGTAGTAAAGAGTTGCTGCCTAATGAGATATATGAACATCACACCCTGAAACTTATTCAGTAAACAAGATGAAGACTTAACACAGCTAATAATATACTTCACCAAATGAACATCGATTCTCTTCTCAAAATTAAGACCAGATCCTATAGTCCATATTGTGAATTAATAGATAGAAGACTGGTCTATTTAATGAAAAGCCAAGTCACCAAATACAGTTTTTGTTTTGTTTTGTTTTAAAGATTTTATTTATTTATTTTTAGAGAGAGGGGAAGGGAGGGAGAAAGAGAGGAAGAGAAACAGCAATGTATGGTTGCCTCTCACGTGGCCCTCACTAGGAACCTGGCCTGCAACCCAGACTTGTGCCCTGACTAGAAATCGAACCGGGACCCTATGGTTCCCAGCCCGCACTCAATCCACTGAGCTACACCAGCCAGGGCCAAATACAGTTTTTATTTTCATTTTATTATTTCATTTTTAATCCTCACTGAGGACATGCTGCCTGATTTTAGCTAGAAAGGGAAGGAGGGAGTGAAACATCCAGGAGAGAGAGAAACACCGATTGGTTGCTCCCATCATATACGATGACACTCAACCAACTGGGCCACCTGGCCAGGGCACCAAATACAGTTTTTTAAGCCCATCTTTTTTTCTGGAAGTACACGTAGGAGTGGGAGCAGTTATATGTTATAACAGTTTGTATGCATTAATAAATTTCTGCATGTAACTTTCTTTATTGTTCTTCAGATACACCTATGTGAGCAAGTCCAGGCAGAGGTCCTGAAGCTAAAGAACTCTCTGTGGCCACCTAACTGCCTCACAAGATTCACTTGGGAGTGTTTGTTAAACTCCTGGGCTTCACCTCAACTTCCTCAGCCAACTTTCTGCAACAGACATACCAGATCTGTCTGTAAAAAGTCCAGCCATTGCTAATATAACAAGGAGGATTTGTGTGACATCGATATAATGAAGCAGCCAAGGAGAGTGGACTGGAATGCACATGCATGAACAATGATAGCTTCACTGTACTAGTCAGTGGGGGCAGTAGACAGCACTAAGTGAGCACATGTACTGTGTAGCCATTGCATTCAAAATGACTGGGCAAGTAGAGCAACAAATCCGCATCATATTTTGCATTATGTTTGAACATTCCGCTGTGGAAACTAATCGAATGATTTAGAAGGCCACACCTATGGGCAACTAGTGATTAGCAGCTTCATCATGACAACACGCCTGCTCATGCATCATGTCTCATGCAGAGCTTTTTGGCAAAACAGCAAATCACCCAGGTGACTCAGCCCCTCTACAGCCCAGATTTGGCGCCCTGAAACTTCTGGCTTTTCCCCAAACTAAAATCACCGTTGAAGGGGAAGAGATTTCAGACTGTTGATGAAATTCAGGAAAATATGATGGGGCAGCTGATGGTGACTGGGAGAACTGTGGGAGGTCCCAAGGTGTCTACTTTGAAGGGGACTGAGGTGTCATTTTCCTATGTACAATGTTTCCCATGTACAACTGTATCTTGTACATTCTTCAATAAATGTCTCTTATCTTTCATATCGCATGGCTGGATATCTTCTGGACAGACCTTGTATACCCTAATGTAAGTGAAAGGGCCTTAAATAAACCCTCAAAATAAATTTTAAAGATTTATCTACCTCTTGGTGTGATGCTATAACATGTATATTTCATTTTATTTAGAGCATTGTTAACTTCATAATTTTTATTCCTGAAAGATAAAAAAATCATGCTTTTCTTAACTGAATTCATTTCTAGGGAAAATACTGCTAAA
Source organism: Micronycteris hirsuta (assembly GCA_004026765.1). Taxonomy (NCBI): domain Eukaryota; kingdom Metazoa; phylum Chordata; class Mammalia; order Chiroptera; family Phyllostomidae; genus Micronycteris; species Micronycteris hirsuta. Next base: position 14,494 of record PVJI01013594.1, read on the forward strand.
ATGAAGATGAACAAATCTCAAATTTATTTAATACCTACACAAATTAATAAAATAACCTACTCTAAAATGCCTATAGGCTCCAGTATTTTTTCACCTAAATATTAAAATTCTAAAGCCATACTTCACCTTGATTGTCGGCAGCAGTTCAGTTTTCCATGACAGGTCAACCCCTTGCTTGCTATGAAATATAATTAAAGGACAAACATATTAAAGTATTACAAATTATAAATAAGCTTCAGAGGAAAAAGAAACCATTTATAGAGCTATAAGAGTCCTAATGAAATGAAGTCTATTAGTCTAATCCAGTATTTTCTATCCACGTAGTCCTTTTAGGGACAAAAAACTGTCTTTCCTAGCAACCAACTATTTCAATGTTTATAAAAATTACTGTTATGTTAATTTTCTTTTTCACTTTAAAATCAATACTTTAGTATGACATCAAAATGACCTTAAAAATGTAAGAAACAATTCTGACAGTATAATATGTGGGTGAGTTTATGTTGAGAAAAATGAATAATGGAAGGCAGATTCAAAAGACTTACCACAGAATGGTAGTGTTTATGCAGCCAAAAATCCAACTATTTGTGTCCTGTTGGTTAATAAAACAAAGTACACTAAATAATGTAGAAAATAATTATGTGAAATAGGCATCTTCAATATTTTACTGTTATATGATAAGGTCTGTAGGCACAATGGAAACATAAAATAGCAACTTATTACTTAGAAACGTATCCAAGAAGGTCTAAAAGTCAAAAAGCTCAAGGGTCGGCAAAGAAGTCTAATGTCAACAGAATAGGTAAGCAAGTAACCTAGAGCAGCAAGATGAGAAAGAGTAACCTGACGGGTATCTCTCCACAATACATTACCTAAGCACTTCTAATTTTTGAACCCACACTTTCAGAGTTTGACAATGCCTATGGTTTAATCAGGTAGTTACATAGTAAGTAATCTACATTTTAACAAAAAAAGGAAAATAAACAATCAGAGGTAGACTTTTACACAAACAAAAAAATCCACAGCCAAGTAATTAAAATTAACAATCAATCTAAGTATAGCCTTTCAGTACTCATTTGAGTTCTTATTTGATTACCAGGCATATAACTTCCATGCAGCTGAGAACGCATTTGGATTGAAACACAGTCCAAGACTGAAGCTAGTTACTACTTTATCAGTGCAGCATGGAAATATCACAGAGAGAGTTGTGATATTTTAAAAATATTACGTATTTAGCTCCAGTCATTTAACAGGGCTATGACCTAACATCACTCCAACTTTTAAGGAAGTAAGTAAGAGCATGCTCCAAGATCCGAAATCCTACTACGGCATAAAAGGATGAGAAACACTGGTCAGATAGCCGGATAAATTCTTCCTTAGTATACACACAGGGCAATGAAAAAATAAATCCTTTAATTAAACTAATATTTATAATTTATAAAGTCCACTCCAGGGCCAAGGAATTATGTCCTCAAGAAAAAGGAACAACTCAGGCAGATGTGGTCTTTGCTCTCAAGAAACTTAAATAAATGTTTAAGACATTTTTCAGAAATACAGAAAAGAAAGCTGAAAGAAACAAACAAAAACAATATGGTGTTTCCCTGGTTGTCTACTGCTGGCAAAATACCTGTGTGACTTCTGTATTACCTATGCTTTTCAGGACAATAATGGAACATTACAAAGCAAGGCAACAGAAAAGATCTGCACAGTCCAGACAGAGAAAATCTAGCAGCCTCTCAAGATCCAACATAGCTTCATAATGGGTTTTTGCAGCTAATAAGGGAACCTATCCTCAAAGATAGTCCTTATTATAAAAATTCCCAATATTCCACACTACTTACTTCAGTGTCTATGGAATTCTGACTCATTCTTCAATGAATTAAGTGTTATTCAAGCCCACCCTAAAACACCATTTTGATATAACCTAGATATCAAAACAACAATTTCAGGATATCTAGTAAACATCCCTAACTAATTATTAAAATTGTATTAAAAATCTTAGAAAAAGTCACCCCAAAATTGCCGACTAACTCCAGGAAGTATAAAGAAAAGAAAATGCTACTAGATCATAACATGTATAGTTCTTAAGAAAAATCTGCATACAGCCCTCAATGGATGCTAAAATCATTAGGTGAAAGATCACTAGGCATTTCATAATGTACAGGTATACTGATACCACCTAAGTCCACTGACAAGTCCTTGTCATTAAAAGTGGGACAACCAGGCGGTATATACCTCCCGATGAAATAAGTACATAGCTCTACTTATAAAACATCTTTACCACACAAAATTAATCTGAACCCAATCAAGTTTCTAGATCTAACTACCAGTGCACAGAAAACACAAGGGATACAAATACATGTTAAAAGCTACTATAAGAATACAATCATCTAAACCCACAATGTAGGAAATTTGTCGAGTACATAACCTTTCTTGAATAAATAAAAAGAAAGAAATAGGGGCTATCATAAAAGAGACTTAAGATCCATGAATCAAATGAAATATACATACTTTACATTGATTCAAACAAACCGACTTAAAATGTAACTGAACAGAGCCCCAGCTGGTGTAGCTCAGTGGATTGAGCGCGGGCTGGGAACCAGAGGGCCCTGGTTCGATTCCCAGTCGAGGCACATGCCTGGGTTGCGGGCCAGGTCCCCAGTGAGGGCCATGTGAGAGGCAACCATACATTGCTGTTTCTCCCTCCCTTCTCCTCTCTCTGAAAATAAATAAATAAAATCTTAAAAAAAAAAATGTAACTGAACAGAGCAAAAGTGACATAAACTGGATACAACATGGTATCAAGAAATAAGTAAAAATTTTTGGATGAAATGATGGCGTGATGGTAATGTATAAAATTCTTGTCTGTTAGAAAACATAGATTGAAGTATTTATGGGTGAAAGAATAAAATGCCTAAAATTTACTTTAGAAACTTCTTCAGGCAAAAAAAGTGAGGAAAGGATAAATGGTTAGAGGGAAGAACATTAACTGTTAAAGCTGTATGTGATAGTTACATGAGAACTCATTATCATCTTCTCTACTTTTGTGTGTTAGAAAATTTCTACATAAAAATGAAACAGATTTTTAAAAATTCATCATGTGATCATATGCTAATTAACACCCATGGACCTTAATTACAGAAGAGGAATCCTCCAATAAACCAAACAGATAATTTACATTTTGGCAAAGATTTTTCTCAATTCAGATATTCTGATTTGAAATTTAGTATTAAATACGGATATATTAAGCCATCACCCTCGGGGCCAGATTCTCTTGGGATAAACTGCCCATTGGATTTCAGGCTGAGAGATGCTAGTCTCTGTGAGAGATGCAAGACTCTGATAATGCCACTAAGATTAGTATCCATTCATTAGCACCTAGCCCGCCATGCCTGCCTACCATCTTTTCTAAAGGCGTTGTTATTATCAAACTGTAGCATCTACCAATGAAGTGATATACTGGATCCTGGCATATTATCAGCTACAGAAACATTCTGATGAATACTTTTCAATCAAAACTCTGTTCCAGACAAATATTTTTCAACTAATTAGCTTTAGTAACAGTGCATAGCTAAATATGAGATTTACTAGAGATATTAGTTGAATTTGAAAAATGAACAGTTAGCCTTTTAAATTTACATAAGATGTGCCAATCATCTTACCAGCATGGTGCTCTGACAATAGGCATGAGTGTGGACTTTTCTATGATGTTCAAGAGAAAATGTAAAATACAATTTTCCAGATTCCTAAAAAGAGAGGAAAAACACAATAAAACTATCATGAGAATGGATAATTTCATCATTCAAAAATGCAGCTAAGGCAATCAGCAATTATTCTAATTCTATCATTCCTGGTTGAGAACCAATAACTCTAGGAGCAGGAAGAGAGAGATATAAGATAGAGAGATCAGGTACAAACCCTTTAGTCCTCAATAGTATCAGTATAAATGTATGCATTTGTTTTGGTTTGGTTTTTGATCTTATGATCAGGATACAATAAAATACCTTTCTTAGCTCTGGCCACTGAAAAGGCCTAGAAATGCTAACCCACTAGCCATAAACAATCTCTAGTGCCCAGATTATGGGTTTTAGGTGCTTTCCCAAATGTTAGAAGACTTCCTTGGAGAAAAAAGCTGATTCAAGATCTGGTGCAAGAGATACACAAAATGAGCTGATATATCTTCTTATACTAGACATTGAGAAAACTACCAAAGACATGGTCCTGGCTGGGTAGCTCAGTTGGTTAGAACATTGTTCTGATATGCCAAGGTTGCCGGTTCAACCCCCAGTCAGGGTATATACAAGATCCAACCAATGAATACATAACTAAGTGGAACAAATCAATGTTCTCCTCTCTCCCTCCTCTTCCCCCCCTCTCTAAAAAATCAATTAAATAAAAACTATCAAAGACAACTAAAGAGCAGCTATACCAAAAGATTCTGGACCCTAACTTGAAATGGCTTACACTGGTGAAAAATAGAACAATTTTAATATCAATTTTACCATCAAAGATAGAACAATTTCAGTATTTTAGTTTAGACAGACAAACATGCTTAAATATACGAGTTCATACTAATATTGGGGGGGAAACCCCAAAACCTCTCATGGTCACAAATGGAGGATGTTTGTGAACCAGCTCACTATTCTGAAAACCAGTAAGTATTAAGATGCAAAGATATAAGTAATTCTCATTTTTTTCCTTTATGATTTGTTCCAGTTTTTTAAAAATACTCACACAAGGATATGTTTCCTTGATTTTAGAGAGGAAGGAGAGAGAGAGAGAAAGAAACATCAATGTGAAAGAGAAACATTTACATTGGTTGCCTTCCAGGGATCAAGCCCACAGCCTAGGTATGTGCCCTGACCAAGAGTTCAACCCACAACCTTTTGGTGTATGGGATGGCCCTCGAATGTACTGAATTACCCAGCCAGGGTTGATTTGTTCCACTTCTGATAAATTTACTAGATGAATTTTTCTATACAGTGTTCCAGTTAATAAATGAAGAAGAAATAATCAAATTAGAGTATCATTTTTGCTCCCCCCTAAATGAATGACACTAGGTATTATTCCTTAGCAGCTGCTAACAGCACAAAAAGAGACAGTCTAGCAAAAACAAAAACGTGAATCTGATCGAGCATCTCGATCCAACCACTAAGTCACAGGAAAACAGTAGGCACAGGAATATGCTGAATGACACCACAGTAATGCAATCAGAAAGTCAAGACTGTGATGCTTTATAGGACAAATGACTTGTTTTTAAATGATTTTTTTTTCAACAAATAAACTGCAAGGGGAAAAAAGGTGGTTAAGTAAGTACTACAGATTAAAAGAAAAATAAGAGACATATCAACAAATACTATGTGGACATTGTAACCTGATTCAAACAAACTGAAAAAACAAAGAAACAACAAAAAAAATTTGACAGTTATAAAACTGGGAAACTGAACATCAACTAGATATTTATTAGTAAGGAATTATTATTAAACTGTTTTAATGTGTGAAAATGATATGTGGTTATCTTTTAAAGAGTCTTTAACATTTAAAGATAATTACTAAATTTTTTAAAGTAAAAAAACTCCATTGGTGGTATACTTACAACGGAAGCTACATAGGTCCATTTTGACACTTTTACTGGAACCCACACAGATGTCTCTAAGGTAAAGGAAATTAATTTGTTTGGCTTGTTATTTTTTATATTAAACACTTTCTTTTATTAAGTGCTGGTGAAATACTTCTCAATCATAAGAGGATGTGAAAAAGAAGTGGCTTCCTGAACACTGGCTATTTTAAAATAGAAAATCTAATGAGATGTTCTCTATATGCTCTTTACCAACTAGCATTCACATCATAAGGTATTTTAAATCTACTCGGTGTCTTTAAGAAAGTATCATTGGAAGAAAGTCACTATTTCATTTTCTAAACAAGTAATTAAGTAAAGTATGACAGGTATTATATTTAAAAGCAAAATTTACCAGCAAAAGATATGCTTGTTAATCCAAAAAACTGAAGAATGATACTGAGAAACTAAGGTAAGAGTAACGGAGCACATATTTTATGTGACTGTCAGGAGACTAGAGATATTTAACTTTATCTTTAAAATTTTTCTACTTGTCATATTATTTTCAGAATAAAATATTTTTTACCAGCAACATCTTACAAATTGCTTTTCTACTTTTTCCCTTCCTTAACCAAGAACCTCATAAGAAATCATCACAGAGAAATTAATAAAATATAATAGGATTAGAGTACCTGAAGCATCAGTTTCAAAGAGTTTGTCTGCTAATAAACATATTTACATAAAAATAATAATCAAAACTCTACTTAAAATTAAAACATGTTATTACCACTAACCTGCTAAGTCAACAAGTTTAATTGGATCTTCCTCAAAGTGTTTTGCTGGGTGTCTTATAAAGTGGTGATTCAAAACTGCCAATTTCTTCTTGGGATCTTCAGTTATCTAGAAAGAACATCGATAACTTCTGTATCCTTTCAGAACCATTGTGACAATTCAACGAAAGTTTGCTTCAAGTAATAATGCTAAGAGCCAACAGTTACTTACTGGGCCAGGCACTGTTCCAAGTGCTTAACATGTTATCAACTGTGTTTTAAATATGAAGAAACTAAAGCACAGAGAAACCATGGTTTTGCTCCTGTTAAGAGTTTGGGCCAGTATTCAAACATCAGCAGTCTGGCTCCAGAGTCCATGCTTTTAACCATTCTGCAATGGTGCCTCTCAAACAACAGTAGAGAATAAAACGTAAACATACAGAATCAGAAGAGAACTTAAGTGATCCTCTGTCTAGTGATTCCAACACACTAGTTTCCAAACTCAGACCAGGGCCAATCTCACAACAAAGAAAGAAAATGGTCACTAGAGAATATACAACTGTTCTTCCTTGGAAACTCCTTTTTACTGCCTTACTTACTTCCTCTGCATCAAAACATCCTTTCTTTCATGAAATAAAAATGTAAGCAGACAATAAAATTTTTCTGTTGTCTGTTTTAAAATATCCCAGGCACAATAAATGTTGGCAACTTTTTATTAGTCTCTCCCTGGGAAAAAAAAAAAAGTATTAGGGCATAAAATTCCTTTGAGAATCTACCACTATTCAATTCTTTAGCTTAAGCACTGAGGTCCTGGCAGGGAAGAGATTTTCTCAACAACACAGTGAGCGAATGATAAAGAGGACCCAGGCCTACTAAATCGTTTCAACTCCTTAGACAGCGTCCAGTGTTTGTTTGAACATTTCTAACTCAGTACTTTTCAAAATATTAGATTCCAGTTCTAACAATTCTCACCAGGAGAATGTTCTGCCCTATTTAGAGCTGGTATCTGACCCCTTGTTGCTTTGATATATCGGTTGGGGACTGCCCTTCAAGAACTTACAGATTGTTATGTCCCTCATCTAAATAAAACATTTCTTCTACAGATCAAACAAGTTCAAAAACACCAACTGTAACTGTTTCTCCACTCTGCCTGCCTTCCTTCCCTGAATAAACTCAAGTTTGTTAATGTTTCCTTCTTAAAATATGATATACAAAATAGAATATAATTCTCTAGATATGTGTGTGTAGAGAAGAGGAAAGTGAAGTGGAATTTAACTTCACTGATGCAAACTCTACACTTCAACCACTTCAGTCCAATACAAAATTAGTTTTGATTGTTTTTTAAAGCGGCAACGTCTGACTGCAAGCTATTAAATACTGTGGGTCTTTCAAAACCAAAATTTCAGTTAAGTCAGACTCGCCCATCCTTATTCACTCTCTAGAATATCCTCTACTCTATAGTTTTCAGCTATAATGTTTATGCTGATAACCATCAAAAATCACACTCTAACTCTGATTCCTTGCTACTACGTGTTAGGGAATGACGATGATTTGAGTTATAGTTTCCCTTGTATATGTGCTTGCTTTTCATTCTAGGCTACATGCTTCTTGAGGCAGAATCCTATCCTAACATTTTACTGTCTAGCATTTAGTCCAGCCATTAATATAGAGAGTTTGTGAAACTGAACTCAGTTTCATAATATTTTAATTCTTAGCAGTATTAGTTATTAAAAACTTCTCTTGTCCCTTAAAATGTGTCTGTAAAAGACCTATCCATTTAGAATTATAATTCATTATGGACTAGTATTAGAGTTTTCTCATTTGAGGATTTAATGGAAAACAGGGTTTATTAAAATTAGTTTTATGTACAATTTTAAAAGAATATCCCTGTCTGTGATATTCCTGTTTTCATTGGTTGATATGGGGTTTTTCCTAAACCTACCAAATGTCATTACAAATACAAACTGGTCTTGCAATTTCAATTGATTCTATTACTGTACCTAGTTGCATTCTCTCAGAAAGACTAAAAATGTTTGCCACAGTTAAGACATTTAAAACAATGTTGAAAACTAAAAAATGTTTGTATTCCACAACCACTTCATAGTGATAACTCCATAAAAGCTTATTTACTTTAATAAATACACTAATTTAATTATGGTACTTTGTAGCTTAAAATGTGGTAAAACACAACGATGTGGGTCTTTCATTGCATTCTTTAGGGTAGAGCTAAGTGTCTATGATTCTAACAGCAGTTACGCAGCTCTCTAAAGGGTTAAGAAGAAAAATATGGCACTACCACGTCCCCAGGAGAGAACGCTACAGGAGCAAGATTTAGGACACAATTGTAAGAAAAGGATTACCTAGAGATCTATTGACAAAGGGGCCACACATACTAGTCTCTAAAAGAATAACAGTCCTCAGGAGAAAGAATCCAAAAATACATGGGCTGTAATGCTTTGCCATAACAAAAAAAACGACCTAATTTTCAAGGAACTTTTTCTCTAAAAGGAGAAGCCAAAGCCAGAGCTCTCAAACACACGTCTACTGAATAGTGCGGCACGGGCAAGACGGCGCGCGGGGAAGAGCTGTTTGTGATAGATGATGGCAATGTGTTCCAAGTTCACAGAAAAAAGACACGCGGGTTAATGGACAGACTTCTCTGAATTCTGCTGTGATCCTTGGCGCCTACTAATTTAACTGCTAGCACACAAGAAAGAGACGAAAGAGTACTAGGATGTTCTATTGAGGGCACCATGATTTCCAGGTGTCGTGGTAAATGAACAACTTGTAAAATTATTAGTTTGGAGAGTTTATATGTGAAATCTCATAACGGAAAAGGTTCAACTTCTAGAATTACATAATTTAAATTCTGATGAGTTTCAGTTATTCAATAAATATAGATATTTTGATCCTATCAGAAAGGTAAAGGTGCTTTCTAAAAAAATTTAAACAAAAATATCTAACACTATAGATCATGAGGTCTATACACATTACTAAGAAAAAAAAATGATAAAATAGATTGTTAGTATTTCCCTTAATTAAATAAAGCTAAAAGAATACATGTATATTAATTTTAAGGGGAAGAACACGGGGGAAATTTAAGGAATCTTTTCACTTTCATTGTATTCTTTTAAAAAAAATTTTTATTGAATTTACTGGAGTGATGTTAGTTAATAAAATCACACAGGTTTCAGGTGCACAATTCTTACAGGACATCACCTGTATATTGCATTGTTTGCCCACCACCCAAAGTGTAGTCTCCTTCTGTCACCATTTATCCCCTCTTTACCTCTTCTACTTCCCCTACCCTCTTTCCCTGCACTAAACATAGACATTTCTATTTTGACAGTAATTATAATCAACATAAGGTGTAGGCTTCTAGTTACATCAAAGTCAAACATGTACTAATTCTACCACTGCTGCAACAAAGCTCTTCCTTTACAGAAATAATTTTTAGTTTAAAAATACGTACTTGTTTAGTGTCAGCATCAATAAGATCAAAGAATGCTCGAATTGTAGTCAATTGTAATTGTTTGCACCTAAAGAATAAAATGTGTTACAAAGGAAACTGTAATAATATACTTTTGATACAAACATGCACAATTCTATTATTTAATCAAATATCTGAGTTTCCTTTAATGCTGTAAACTCTAAAATTATTTAAGAAATCATCATTAACTAAGCAAACATTTTAAAGTTGAAACAAAAATAAAGCAAACTCAATCTTCCTGAATGACGGCCAGCAGAACTGATGAGGTCCCGCTCTGGCCCCTAAACTCCCTGGTCTGCCCCAGCTGCAGGTGTAGTCTACCCATCATTATGCGCCTGGGCTGCGTGGTTCTCGCAGACACCAATGCAGAGCCAGAGGACAGTGGAAAAGAGAACCTTTAAACCAGAACACATAGAGATAAGATACCAGGTTCTACATATTTCTCGAGCAATATCTAATCTAGTTCTTTATTTATATTAAAGGTAAATCTAATTCCAGCTTGGTTTTCCATGTGCTACTCTAGAATAACCAATGCTGTATCAACAAGTCCCTGAGTTTGATGACCTGTGGAGATCTCAGGAAGTCCTAAAACAAGTGCCTTTGATTCTGCCCAACTACGACAAACTAAACTTCTGATATTTGACACTAGCTGCACTTGAGACTGATGCTACTGGTTCTCAGAGGATTTCATAGATAGTCAAGGGAACCTTGGTCACACTGAGATAAGAATCAAGTTTAGAGTTCTAAACTCCTAAATTACTCTGTCTCCCAAATCCTTATTTATGCATGAATGAAGCTCTCAGAAAGTTAACAAACCAATCAATGCATTGCTGAAAAGAGAGGACCACCAGAAACCATCAGAACAAATTATATTTACATACCACACGATGGAGAGGTGGTCCGTTGACACCCAAGTCTTAGGCACTGCTGTACTCTAGAAGGAAAGCAACACACAAAAAAATCAAACTTAAGAAAAGCACATGTTATTCTCCAAAAGGCCTGAAATGTTTACGAGCTAATATTTAGAAACATGTAGCATTAGTTTTGCTATTTTATGATGCACAGACATTTTTAAATGACACATTCTTGTAAAAGGTGATCCAAAAATTGTAAGATATCTCCTGCATAAAATAATGTCATTCTGCTTAGTTACACTTATATCATCCTTTAAAAATTGTTAAAGCATCCAGATTCCTTCCTGAGTTTAATGTCTCTTTATTACTCTAATAAGAGGCTGAGCTTATTGTCTTTAATAAATCATAGTTTATGGGTAAATCGTAATAGATATTTTAGTAACTTTAGTTCTAAACAGACCAGCTGATAAATTCTAAGATATTTCTTCTTAATCAGAGTGCCTGATAAATACCTTAGCCTGAAGATGTTTTCCAAAAGAAATATGTCTGATCACAATTCCAAAACTATCAAATCAGACTCTGACAAGTACAGTCCAGGCTTACGTACTTTGAAAAAAATCACTGGATGACTGGTACATATACTACTTGTTAGAGACACAAGGGCAAGACTCCTAAAAAAGGTAACTATTGCAGAAGGATTCCTAACAATGACACAACATCTTCCAATCCAGGCTCTAAAGTGGGGGGAATCTATAGCTTACCTGAACTTATAAACATTAGGTACCTTATTTAGGAATTACTGCTGGCAGCTTAATTAAGAAGTTAAGACAATGAGACTTTACTGTGGTTCTAAGATTATATCAGATGCTCAGTAAAGTAAGAACTCACAGTAGATAGCGCTTACCATTACCAAGAACATAAAACGGATTTACTTTCATTCAGGTTAGTGAATGCATCAGTGCTAGAGTTGAAAAAGGGAAAGGGAACAAAAATAATAGAGGCAGTTGCTCATGATCTTTGGTGAAAACTTCTGAATGTCCACCAAAATCCATTCTGGCCTTCTTGCACACTTGGCTAGACTATCTTTCTTGGCCTCTCTTACGTTAAGGTGCGACTAATTTTTCTCTATCAGAATGTGAACAGGAGTGATGTGTGCATTTCCAGGCCTGACTGCTCTTCTTCCCCCTTCCTGTGGGTTGAAACAGTGGTGATTAGAGCAACCTCAAAAGTAAAACACTCAAGAAGGGCGTGCCTATTGTCAGCCTAGGTCCCTTATGAGACTTCCTCAAAAAACCACTCACCAACTTAAATACACACCTCGGGCAACTATATGAGTAAAACATAACCTCTATTGTGTTTAAGTGCCATTACCTGCATGACTACATATAACAAGAGTTTAGCTTACCCTACCGATATAACTGTGCTAACCGAAGCAATTTTTCTAGTCCCAATGGATGTAAATGTCATTTAACCACTGAGATAATCATTAAAACACTGTTATTTCTTAATGATTTTTTAAGTGAACATACTTTAAAACACAAAAGACCGAGACTGTTTGGTGTCTAAAAAACTAAATAAAACTTAGATTATAAAATAACCAACTTTGAGAAAATTCCATAAGTAAAATATTTTCATCAGAGATACAGAAACACAAGTTGCCTTGAAAGCAATACATTAGCAAATGGATTAGAAAACAGGGAAACACACACGCATGCACACACATGGTTGAAAAGACGAAAGGTTTTCAAAAAGAAGCTGCAGGATGTAGTATCAATACAGCATCATGTTGTAGACCAAGTCTCGGAAGTAAGTTATCTCTAATTTCATGTGACTAAATAAAACATCGGCATTTACTAGAGTTGACATTTAATGTTTTGAGGACTTCCAGCAAATGTCTGCCCAAAACATTCAACATCAAATAATATTCGTACCAATAATGAGGCTTGAGAGATTTATCAATTTTGTTTCAAAGCTACTATGGCTATACCACTATTCCAGTTATAAGCAAATGGTGGGTAATAGCAGAACCGCTTAATACTTCTTGTTCTGTGTATGGCAAGCATTCAGTAAGTACCTGCTCAATGAATGAACAGCAACCTAAGGTGGGGCAATAGGTGAGCTAAGCAAAGGAATGTCTATGAAGTGAGTAACTATGAAAGAAACCACTAGCTCCTAAAAAGCAAGATGAACTATGAATTTTTTTTAAGAAATTAAATGATGTGTATATTGAGTTAAAAAACGTTAAGATCTTGCCCTGGCTGGTGTAGCTCAGTGGATTGAACGCGGGCCGGGAACCAAAGGGTCCCGGTTCGATTCCCAGTCAGGGCACATGCCTGGGTTGCAGGCCAGGTCCCCAGTGGGGATCATGTGAGAGGCAACCATACATTGCTGTTTCTCTCCTCTCTCTCTCTCCCTCCCTTCCTCTCTCTCTCTAAAAGTAAATAAAATCTTACAAACAAACAAACAAACAAAAAAAACCCCGTTAAGATCTTAACTGAAGACTTTAACACTTTTCGTACCACTCACGAGTTTTCTCGTGTTCCGTATGCCATCTGTTAAGGACCGCATCATGAGATGATTTAATTAACGTGCAGTTTGCCCAATACCGTGTGGTCCCTGGCGTATGTCTTAGAGATTTCTATGCAGTACGAAATGTGTTAAGTTAAAAATACAAGAAATAATATAAGTCCTAAAAGGAAACTTGAACTGACTTTACAGAGGCTATGTATCCCAGTTAAAGACCAAATACTTGATGTCCTAGCAGGGAAGAAAAATTAGCAAATTAATTAATCAGGGTTCTGTTTATATCATCAATTTCTGATAGCTAATTTTTAAACTTCAGAATTGGTAAAACTTCAAGTTTAACAATCGAGAGTGCATGTCATGTCTGATGCTCTACTACGGCAGTGCACAGCACACCACTCTGATGTACCAAGAGGCCCGTGGGCTTCAGTTCACGCTTTCTTCACTTAACAATTCTAATCAATGGACAGGCACTTATTTTGAGCAAGAAACAATTATTTCTCATAATTAAGATTTATTTTCACAAAGTCTCTAAGATCCTTTTTACTTTCCATGAACATAGGCATCCATGCCTGTCTTCTCAACTTATTCATTCACTCATTTTCTCTGTCTCTATACCTGTCTCTCACTCACACACACACACACACACACACACACACACACCAGCACAACACCACCACCTCAGCCGTCATCTCCAAGCAGCTACGTGTTATTTCTCCTTTCATGCCCCTCTGCATTCATCATGTTGCTATTTCAGTAGTCTTTAAAAAAGATTACCACAACGGATAAGGCACTGGCATGATGGCTTAGTTTTGGCAGAAAAGTCAGTCCTGAACGAACTTGGTAATCCCGGAATCCTCCAGCTATAGAAAGCGTGGTTAAATTTATATGTCTAGCATTTAGAATCCAATAGTCGTTTACAGTCTCATAAAAATCTGGCAGGAAAAAAAAAAAGACATTAAAAATTAGTAGTCACTCCATGCACCAATAAGATATCCATAATATTATTAAACTGAATTTCTAAGCCATCTGAATTACCTATAAACAATGTTATTTACATTTCTCTATTTTAATGTTTTATAGATATTCTGCTTACTCCATTAAATCAGATTACAAATACTAAGAGTTAATTGAAGGCATCAATAATGAAAAAAGATATCCACATTTTTTAGCTTGACAAATTGATAGGCAAACAAGTCTCTGCATTCCAAAAGGATGCTACTTGGTCATGAGTCACATAGTATAGCAGGAAAAAAACCTAAAATTCTTCTAAAGATAAGAGTTTACTATGCTAAAGAGTTGTAGATCTTCCTAATTAGGCAGTATCCCTGCTTAGTAAGGCTCAGCAGCTCTCCCCTGCAGCCAACCACCACCACACAAAATACTACTTCAGTTCTTAAAATAAAATCTGTCAGGACAGTAACATTCTAGTCTGGGAACTATATAGCTGTGGAAAATCTGAGGGCTAAGGCTCTCTCTCTCTCTTTAGTGCAATAAGTAGTTCAAAGGGAAGAACTTGCAGACAATTTTTCCACTTTTTCTATGAAAAATGAGAAAATTTTAGTGTCAAGACTTAAGGTCAGGGGAGGAGAGTTCTCATTTCCTCTTCTACTTACAAAAACAATGCATTTTTATCCCAGTATTTGATCCCATCAAGGGTTTCAAATATTTTGGAACCGCATACAGCTCCCATTAAAGAACTCGGCAGTATTTACTTAGATTGCGACCATGTAAACCCATTCCTAATATGTGCAAGGCCCAGGATAAGAGTACCATGGGGCACACATGCCATAAGCCTAAACAATGAAGAGTCAAAATTCCAGCTAACAAACTGTTATATCAAATATATTTTCTCAACCTGGAAGGCCAGGTTCAAATGAAGAGTTCTAGGACACCTCAGAGCTGGACACTGGATAATGGCAGCATAGGGTGAGCCGATCCATGGCCCATCGCTGTGCTAGCGTCCTTTTCTTCCCATCCCAATTCCATCCTGCATCAAGAGGGCCTCCGCGCTATCTGCACCTCGTGCAGAGCCACTGCTTGGCCGCAACTCAAGCTTAGGGCTGTACATCCCTACCCTCAGAACAGAATCAAATAAGAGGCCCAAGGGGCCCTGGACATGAGCTTGGGGCATATGGACAAGAACAGTCTAGAGGCTTGGCTACCTGGAATACGGTCTGAAAGTAAAGGCACACCCTTCAGTAGGGAGGCTGCTTGGCCTGTACATGCGAAACTGGGTGAGGAATGGCAGCACCAGAGCAGGGCCCTCCAAAGTGTAGGGCTCCATGCAGGCCTCCCCTTCCCCTAGTGAAGGGCAGAATTTCCACCAACTGTAAACAGGATCTACTTCGGGAGGTGTATGAGTCTCCTAAAAACCTAAAATCTACCACCCTTGAACATTTGTTTTTACATTCTAATTCTGACCGCATGCAATGAAAAACTAAATACGGAACAAATGGGAAAGCTTACTCATCATAGTAAGAACACCTTAGCCCTAAGAAGCAGTTTCAGCCTGAGCCTTTTAGAGACAGACTATCGCCATCCATCAAAACAATAAACCCCAAATCTCTTAAAAGTTTTCCTCAAATAATTTTAAAATGTATTTTCAGTGATTCCTATTTAACCTACATGACTCATCCACATGGACAACGCAGTAAGAAAGAGTTCTCAACGATGCTGACAAGCATTATGACTTGTCAATGCCTTTGACTTTTTTCTAAACCTACAGGTAATTTATAATTATTAGAGTTAGATTTAAATAAAGTCAATAATAAAATGAAATTTTTTTATTAACAAACTTCTACAGGAAAAGTGTTCAATGTAATGAGAAAAATCAAACTTCACTGTTCAGTACGACTGTATCAGATATCCCAGCAAATAACTCCTTGGCCATGCTCTGTTAGGACAGGTGCTCTGGACAACCACTGCTTTGCTCTGGAGTCACCAGGGTGCATTTCTCACTTAACTAGAAACACAAGTTTCATCACAATTAAGATAATAGAAGTTTTGATAGGGTAAGAAGTTGAGTAAATTTACTTATCATGAAAAAGAATTATTTCTTTCTAAAGATTTTCTTCTATTCACATAATATTGCAATAAGCAGTAAAGATAGTATTTAACTTTAATAAAAATTTGATAAGCATTTAATTCTTATTCTGTGACATTATCACTATTCAATTACCTGATGGCAATCACAGACTCTTACTGTTCAAAATTTCCTGCAACGTTAGAGCATCATCCATAATTTTATTTCCCTAGTAACGTACCACATTAAGAGGCAGGATAGCAAGCGGAAGTTAAGAGCACAGGCCCAGGAACAAGTTTACCAGGGTCAAATACCAGCTCTGCTATTTTCTTGCCAATGTAACTTTGGGCAAAACCTTTGTCTTGGACTCTTTTTTTCCATCCATAAACATGGGGACAACAATGGTGCCTCCCTTAAAGGACTACCATAAGGACTGAGTGACTTAATACAGCATATGAAATCCTTTACACAGTATCCAAAATATAGTAAGAGATGAATAAGCATTAGCAATTCTACCTCACCACATACTGTTAGCAGACCTATTTATTTAAAAATAGGTCTTTTCTACTATTTGACTTAAAAATATGCTTATTTTGAGTAGAGTACTGGAAAGTTAAAAAACACAGGAAATTTAAACACACTTTAAGAGACAGGGAGTCATCTTCAAGAATTAACTAAGCCTAAGCTTAAGTGCCTAGGGATAACAAGACATGTGCCATCCGTGTAAGATGCTATAGACATAGAAAACTAACTATGGCTTCGATTGTGAACCGAAGTTGTAAGTCACAGAGAAAGAGATGCTCAGAATTGGAGGTGATCTGCAACCGAGCTGCTTCACACGTGGATGCACCTGCAGCAGGCTCTACAGGGAGTAGCTGCAAGGATCTGTTTCATTCTAAACAACAAAGGTCAGTTAGTGCTAACGTGACAGCACTCACCTGCAATGAAACGATCTAACGGCATCACAGGAGCAAGGTGGGGGGTGGCTTGTGTAAGAAGGAGATTTATCAGATCTTCTTTAAAATTTTTCAGTGTCAGCAATGCCCTTGCAACAAGGCCACCCATAGAATGACCAATTATCGCCACACTTTTTGGAGCAAATGCTTGACCCTATTTAAAAAATCACCAAGGCATAATTAATACTTAGCATCATAATAATACTAAAAAGTTCTCTCTAAACAGAAAAAAATTAAACTATTTATCTAACCTCTTATCATAAACTGCAGAAACACATTTGATTTTCTGAACCCAAATCAGAAAACTTGGGTCTAGCAAATCATGTTTTATCATTTGTTATATTGGATGTAAGAGATGTAATTATATTTGGGGTATACCAGATTACTAGATTTTATAGGCTAATTTATTTAGAATTAGAAATACTAGAAAACCAGAAAAATTAGGGTTGCTACAGCGGCCTTATCATATTGATATAACTTATCTCATCAAATTATTTCCCTATTATGCACCTGCATTTAAAAATAAAACAATATTTCATAACATTTATTCACTAACAATCACATATTTCTTAAATTTAAGTATTGTATTTTGAAAAAAATCTTTCCTGCCTCTACACAGTATCCTCAGTTTCACTATCAAACTTTTGCTCATCGTCCTTCATACTGATCCTTCATCTATGCCTTCTTTGCTGTTACTTTGAAGAAATTGGACTTTATGCAGAAAACAGTTAACATAGTAGACATGAAACTACTATCCTTAGAATGGACTGCATATAAGGCAGCTCTGCTCTGCAGTCTGGGACCTCAGATTTCGGGAGGGTTCCCATCATTCCCTAAATGAGAAGAACGTCTCACTACGCTAACACTGTGCAAACAGCATCCATTATGCTGAACACTACTGTCCTTCTGGTTGGGATTTTGGTGCGTGATAGGCACAGGGTGTCGATACAACCAATCGTCAATAAAAATCTTGAGCATTGAGTCTCTAATGAACTGCTCTCAGAGACAACACTTCACACAGGTCATAATTTGTGATGTAGGAATTAAATGCACCTGGTGTGACTCCCGTGCGAGAGGGCTTCTGAAAGCTCACCCCTGCATTTTCCTCCGTACTTCACCCCCATGCACCTTCTTCTTTGCTGATTTTGCTTTGTGTCCTTTCACTGTAATATTGGGTTGGCCAAAAAGTTTGTCTTTTTCCCATAAGATGGCTCCAGCAGCGCTTAGTTATCTTTAACTTCATTCGAAACAATTTTGTTAGCTCGCACTGTGACAGCTGTCATATCAGCATGCATTTAAAAAAACTTATCAAAATTGGTGAATTTTTGTGCAGACATTTTAATACTGAAGATGGAAGAAAGTACTCAACATTTTCAGCATATTACATTTTATTATTTCAAGAAAGGTAAAAACACAACTGAAGTGCAAAAAAGGGTTTGTGCAGTGTCTGGAGAAGGTGCTGTGTGACTGATCAAACGTGTCAAACGTGGTTTGTGAAGCTTCATGCTGGAGACTGCACTGAATGATGCTCCACAGTCAGACAGACCAGGTGAAGTTCATATCGACGAAATCGAGACATAAACTGAGAATGATCAATGTGATACCACGCGAGAGACAGCCAACATGCTCAAAATATCCAAATCAACAAAGTTGTTGGTGAAAATGAAAAGTATCTCTTATTTTACGGAAAAAAACATACAAAGTTTTTGGCCAACCCGATAAATCATAACCTGAGTACAACTATATATTGAGTCCTATGAGTCCTCCTGGAGAATCACAGAGCCTGGGAATGGTCTTGGGGATCGGACCCCAACAGACCTGATCCCAGCAAAAGCCAACACCACACGTGCTCTGAAAGCTCTCTCCTCCGGCCTTCGCAAGTACATCACACCAGCAATTCTCACTTTCCTCTTGCATCACTGTTTCCTTCTCTACTACACCATTCTTGTCAGTATATAAACATACTGCTGTTCTCCTTTAAAAAACGGACAACTCTCTTTTTGCTCCCACTTTCCCCTTAGTGACCACACCTTCGCTACTCCCTTTACAGGAAAACTCTTCAAAAACCAGTTATTTATCCAGATTTGTTGCCTCGTTTCTTAGCTTCCACACTCTCAAACCCATTCCAATCAGGCTTTCACCCCAACATTCCTCAAAACTGCTCTTACCAAGTTACCAACGAATCTAACGGCCAATTCTGAATGCTCGTCCCACTTGACCTATCAATAGCAACTAACATACCTGATCACTTCTTCCTCCTTAAAATGCTTTGCTTGGTTTCTTCAACAACATACGCTCCTGGTTCTCTTAGCTCCCTAGCTGCTCCTTTCTAGTCCCTTGCTTGTTCGTTCTCATCTCCTCTCATCTCTTAGGAATGGGGTGAGTCAGGCCTCAATCCTTAGATCGCTTTCATAACTTGACTCCCCAGTGATCTCTTCTAGTCTCATGGCTTTAAATACATTTAAACCCTTAAGTTATAATCTCCAGACTGGACTGCTTTTCTTGAACTCTAACTATAAACTCCAATGGCATATTAGCTACACTTGGGATATCTAGTGTGCATCTTAAATTGAACCTGTCTAAAACTAAACTATTAATCTCCTTCAAATCTGTTCCTCCTACATTTCCCCCCACTTCAATTAACAGCACTTCAATCCTTCTTTTTAGCCAAAAAAATTGGGGTCATTCTTAACTCTTCTTTATCTCTCACGCTGCCCCTCCATATCTGCTCTGCCATGAAATCTTCTCATCTCCACTTTTAAGGATTACACCAATCTGACCATTCATTATCAACTCCGCTGCTATCAACTTGATCCAAACTAGTTACTTCTTGCAATAGCTTCCTACCTGGTCTCTCTGCTCCACCCTTACTTCCCTTTAGTTTATCCTCAGCAGCATCCAGAATGACACTGTTAGAGCCTAAAGTAGAAAACGTCACTCTTTTGCTCTAAGACTTCTCCTGTGGCTTTCCATATCATTTCAAATAAAAGGCAACATTCTTAAAATTGCCTATAAGGCTCTATACCCTTCCTTCTCCCCAACCTCTCCTTCTTCTCTGTCTACTCCAACCATACCAATCTCCTTGTTTTTCTTTAAATACAGCACATGTGTGCTTGCTTCATGTATGTTTCCTTTCCTTAGACTACCCTTTCCTAACTATGCAAATGAGATACTCTCTCCTGTCCTTTATATTGTTTAAGTATATTTTGTTGATTATGCTATTACAGTTTTCCCAATTTTCCCCCCTCAATCCCCCTTTCACCCTGCACCCCAATCCTCCAGCATTCCCCCCGCTTAGTTCATGCCCATGGGTTGTACATATAAGTTCTTTGACTTCTCTGTTTCCTATACCATTTTTGACTTCTCCCCATCTATTTTATGCCTACCAATTATGCTTCTTCTTCCCTGTACCTTTTTCCCCCATTCCTCCCTTCCCCCTCCCCACTGGAAATCCTCCATGTGCTGTCCATTTCTCTGATTCTGTTCCTGTTCTAGCCGTTTGCTTAGTTTTTGTTTTTGTTGTTTTTCTTTTTCTTAGGTTCATTTGTTGATAGTTGTGAGTTTGTTGTCATTTTACTGTTCATAGTTTTTGATCTTCTTTTTCTTAGATAAGTCCCTTTAACATTTCATATAATAATGGCTTGGTGTTGATGAACTCCTTTAACTTGACCTTATCTGGGAAGCACTTTATCTGCCCTTGCATTCTAAATGATAGCTTTGCTGGATGGAGTCATCTTGGATGTAGGTCCTTGCCTTTCATGACTTCAAATACTTCTTTCCAGCCCCTTCTTGCCTGCAAGGTTTCTTTTGAGAAATCAGCTGATAGCCTTACAGGCACTCCTTTATAAGTAACTCTCTCCTCTGGCTGCTCTTAAGATTATCTTTGATCTTGCGTAACTTAGTGATGATGTGTCTTGTGTTCCTCTTTGGGTCCAACTTCTTTGGGACTCCCTGGGCTTCCTGGACTTCCTGGAAGTCTATTTCCTTTGCCAGATTGGGGAAGTTTTCCTTCATTATTTGTTCCAGTAAGTTTTCAATTTCTTGCTCTTCCTCTTCTCCTTCTGACACCCCTCTGATTCAGATGTTGGAACGTTTAAAGTTGTCCCAGAGGTTCCTAAGCCTCTCTTCATTTTTCTGAATTCTTGTTTCTTCATTCTGTTTCAGTTGGATGTTTTATTTCTTCTCTTTGTTCCACATCGTTGATTTGAGTCCTGGTTTCCTTCCTGTCACTGTTGGTTCCCTGAGTATTTTGCTTTACTTCGCTTTGGGTATCTTTCATTTGTTCCTTCATTTTTCGACCAAGTTCATTCAGTTCTGTCAGCATTTTCGTTACCAGGGCTTTAAACTCACCATCAGATAGGCTGGCTATCTCCTCATCGCTTAGCTCTCTTTCTGGAGTTTTGCTCTGTTCTTCCGTTTGGGCTATATTTCTCTGTCTCAGTGCATCTGTTAAGTTGTAAGGGGGCAGGGCAACCCTCCCTGCTGTGCTGTGGCACTGCCTGTGCAGGAGGGGCCAGAGAGGGAACAATGCAGCTCGCCTGCTCAGCTCTAGCCCCACTTTCCAAAAATCTCATGTGAGACTGGGAGTTTCTCCCACCGGGGCAGCCCCCTGCTGCAGTCCACAGTCAGCTCTGAGTCTCAGTTTCTTGTTCAGCCAGCCCTGCCCACACAGTCCACTGCTTTGCCGGGGTTGCTCTCCGACCGCCCATCTTACTGGTCTGGTTGGTCTGGTTGACTGTTTCTTTAATTCCTTGGTTGTTGGGGTTCCATGAAGTTTGATTTTCTGGCACTTCTGGTTGCTTATTGATTTTAGATTGGTTGGTATCCTCTTTTTGGTTATACAAGGAAGCAAACGGTTTCTACCTATGCTTTCTTCTTGGCTGGACTGACTTTTTAATATAAACTGCTAAGTGTTATCTCTTCCTCAACTTTCTAAGAGTTTGTGTAAGATGGGTATTATATCTTTCTTAAATGTTTGATAGAATTTAGCCCTTTAGTTATCTGTCCTTAAGTTTTTCTTGGTAGTAAGATTTTTAATTACAAATTCAAAAATTTAAACAGATACAGCGCTGGTCAGATTGTATTTCCTCTTTTGTCTCTTTTGTAATTTATGTCTCAAGGGATTTGTGCATTAATCTGAGTTGTCAGATTTATTGGTATAAAGTTGTTCATAACATTCCTTTAATATCTTGTTACTAGCTGTAGGCTGTCTAGTGATATTCCCTATTTCATTCCTGGTATTAATTTATGTTCCTCTTCTTTTGTTTTAATTAGTCTAGCTATGAGTTTACCAATTTTATAGTCTTTAAAAAATAAACCCACCCTCCCCCCCCAAAAAAAATAATAAAAAATAAAAACCCAGTCCTGGTTACCTATTTTTTCTTTGGTTTGTCTGTTTTCTCTTTCATTGATTCCAATTCTCACCTGTATTGTTTCCTGACATTTCTACTTAGAATGTACTTTATTCTTCTTTCTCTAGCTTCCGAAATTGGAAGGTTAGATCACTGCTTTTAATCCTTGTTCCTATCTAAAATAAACATTTAAGACTATTTATTTCTTCTAACCACTATTTTAATCTTACAAATTTTGATGTGGTGTTTTCACTTTAATTCAATTCAAAACATTTTCACATTTCAACTGTAATCTTGTTTTTGACTTCTAGAAGTAATTTTCAAATATTTGAGGATTTTCCAGACTTTTTTTGTTGTTCTTGGTTTCTAGTTGAACCCTACTATGATCAGAAAATACACCCTGCATAATTTCAATCCTTTGAAATTTACTGAGACTCGTTTTATGGCCTCGTATATGGCATATTTTAGTTCCACGTGCATTTAGAGAGAACATAGTTCTCACGCTTTTTAGATGTAGTGTTGTATACATGTCAATAGGTTAAGCTGGTGAATACTGTTCACATCTCCCATACTTTACTGACTTTCTGACTTTTTATCAATTATTGAGAGGATTGTGGAAATCTATAATTCTGAGGATTTACCTAAGTTTTTCCTTTAGTTCATTTTGTCTGGTTTTTATTGTCTTTCTTTTACATTCAATGATCTCTTTTCTGTAGTGTTCAATCTGCTTAAAGCCTATCTTCTGAATTTTCATTTCTGATATGTACAGGGTGGGGCAAAAGTAGGTTTATAATTGGGAGCACAAAAAACAATTTGTTCTTGTATTATTTACTAATTATTGTATTATTTTCCATACAAACAACTGTAGGCCTTCTTTTGCCCCACCTTGTATTGCCTTAGTCCTAGATTTTCCTTTTTGCTCCTTTAAAAAAGTTACTACATCTCTGCTGAGATTCCCCATCTCTTCCCTTATCATGTGCATCTTTGACTTTTAATCTTTAACTCTGATCTTTTTTGAAGCTTATATTTAAGCATTGCTAAGGTGGATGCTGGAGTAGCTCTTACTGTAGGACTAGAGAAGTCCTAAATCATGTCCTTTCTGGGGTTTCACTTGAATGCCTAACGTGTTCAAATACATCTTTCCACTCTAGCTGGTCAGAACTCCTATTTCCCAGCACCACGTGGCCCCTGAAATCTCCATTTAGCTCACAATTCCTTAGCAGCTGTTTTCTGCCAGGCCTGCACTGTGGTGTACCAGGGGAGGACGTGGCTCACCCAAATAGGTAGTAGTACTTCTGACACTGCTTAGAACGGCTGGCAAAGAATGATTTTTAGTCTGTTTTATTGCTCTTTTAAAGTTGCACTTAGGTAGACACACCCCATCACTTCTTCCTCCATACACCACTGCCTTGTACTTCTTGACCGGTGCATACAGCATAGCATTCAAAGGCTGAAAAATGAAGATTTCTAGAGCTCCTATCTCTGCCTCGGTTTCTCCTTTCATACACCCTGATCAGAAATCTAGCCAATTCCAGGAGCCCCAAATTCCAGTCTCTGCCTTCTTTCGCTCAGTGGTGTCCATGTGCTCTGCTTCGTTTCCACTTACTTAACCCATGGCCTAGAAAATGCTTCCAGGCAGAAAGCCAGAGCAATTAGGAAGCTTACTTCACGTGTTATCTTTCTTTCAGAAAACACGGACCTTTGCTGCCTGGTTACCTAACACTTGAAAACATGCACTTCAGATATCTTGATTAGTTTTATAGTTATTTACATAAGGAAGTGGTCTATTCGGATCGTACCAGTTACACAGGTGTAACGAGAAACAAATCCATACTGATGGTTTTTATGAAATACACTGCACTCCTAATTTATAATAGTTAGAAGAATTTTCACCTCTAAATTCACTAAAAGAAAGATTTCTTATAAATTCAATTATACTTCAAAAACTACCACCAAGTTCAAAACAGACTCCCACAAACAAACAAACAAACAAACAAAAAACACCACACACCTTTGTGCCATCCTTCCTTCAACTTCCATATACACAAAAGATTTAAAATATGCTGAGTTCCGAAGATACTAGTGGGTTGATCGCCACTGATTTGCAAGCTTATCTCTTACCTTATAGAGTTTGAGAATTGCTTTAATACACTCATGTACAAACTTGGTCTGCTTCTGAAGACTTCCACCATATAGTGCCACCAGTTCTTCGTTGAAATTCACACTGAAGAAGTCAAAGTGGTACCGGAAGTCAATGTCCTCTGCTTTTCTTAGTGCAATAGAGCCAATAGAACGAACTACAAAGGAAAATGGTAACGTGAATATTAAACAAAAAATTTTAAAGTTTCATCCATTGTTGTCTCTTAACAAATAACTTTATCCCATACCTTGAGTATAAAACCTACTTCAGGACACCCTTTAACAGTATCAATGTAAAAGAACAAGCTAACCTAGAAGGTGTATGCCTCGTGCCCTAAATATTTTTTTAATTAAATAAAAAGTGAACAGGTCATTCATTCTCTACACACTTTCCCTTCAGTAGTGGTGATGATAAATAAAAGGGAAAGGATTCTTTGAAGAATAAGAAATAAAAATTTTGTCGCACTTGAGTATTTTAAGAATAAGAAAATTCCTACCAAAAAGAGTCTGCTCATCACTCAATTTAGGCACACATGCTTGATTTGTCTCTTTTTTACACATGACATCCAATCCTTGTGAAAATCCTGTCATGCTTCATCTCTTAAATACACTCCCAACTGAGACTTCTCACAATTTCCACCACTACCTTCCTAATCTAAGCACCATTATCTCTTACTTAACTGGTCTCCCTGCTTCCACTATTTAGATTTAACTTTGTAATCATTTCACAGAATTTATTAATTGAACATTAACTGGCTTTAGAAGCAGCCAGGTATAGTTCAGCAATCAAAACCCCATTGTTTGCCATTGCGTTGTCTTAACTTGCACAGTTCACATACTGCACAACTCATCATGTAAAGTGCACAATTCCCGTATTCAAAGAGTTACACAATTGTTTCTGCAATCTAACTTTAGACATTTTAAAAATCACCCCGAAAAGAAAACTCTGCACTCATCAACAGTCACTCCTCATTCTTCTTCTCCTCCTAATTCTAGGACAGCACTAATTTACTTTCTGTCCCTATGAATTTGCCTATTCTGGACATTTCTATAAATGGGATCATGTAATACATGGTCATTTAAGACTGGGTTCTTTCATTCATCATAAGGTTTTCAAGGTTCATCCACACTGTAGTATATAATTCCTGTATCAGTAATTAATTTCTTTTTATTGCTAAGTAATATTCCATTACATGGCTATATCCCACTTTATTCAAACATTCATTAGTTGATGGACATTTGGGTTGTTTCCACCTTTTAGTTCTTATGAACAGCACTGCTGTGAATATTTATATGCAAGTCTTGGCATAGATGCAGGTTTTCATTTGTGTTGGGTAGATATCTAGTAATGAAATTGCTAGGTCTTGTAATATTTAATATTCTGAGGAACTGTCAAACTGTTTTTCAAAGTGGACAACCATTTTACATCCCACCACCAATGTATGAGGGTTTCAATTTCTTCACATCCTCAACAGTATTTGTTATTATCTACCTTGTAGGTTAGTTACCTCAGTGGTAATAAAATCATATCTCACTGTGGTTTTGACTTATATTTCCCTGATGATTAGTGATATTTAGTATCTTTCCTACTTCCTCTCTTGCTCCTTTACAGCATATTCTCTACACAGCAAAGGCACAGTGATTATCTTTAAACAAATAAATCACATGTACTAGATTGGATCAAATTTTAAAACCTGACAATTCCAATGCTGTCAATGATGTGGGCCAAAGGGAAGTATAACGTACTGTTCTGTGAGTAAAGTTAGCACAACCAGTACAAATAAAAGAATATACATAGACCAACACAGAATTATGCTTTTATGATTTACATCTTCAGAAACATAGGCTTATGTGCTTTAAGATAAGAAGAATGTTCATTACTTATAATTGCCAACACCACAAATGTCCAAACACAGAATGAAATATGGTATAGCCATACAACAAAATAACAGTGTGAGGAAAATAAATGGATCACAGTTCATTTGACAACTGGACAGATTTTAAAAACAATTTGAGTATAAGAAACCAGACACAAAAGAAAACACACTGAGTGTGTTTTATACACGAAGTTTAAAAATAGCCCTGAATAAATAGCTTATATTAGAGTACATATTTAGATGTTAAAACTATTTAAACAGTCAAGGAAATTATTAGCTTAAAATTAGGACTGTGATCACATCTAGAAAGAGGGAAGTTTAATCAGGAAAGGGCAGTTTTTTAACTTGGTTCTTGTTTCCATCCGTATTCACTTTACAGTATTTTTTAACGAGTATCTATACTCTGTGCATTTCTCTGTATGTGTTATATTTCAAATGCAATGACTGACCAAAAAATCAGATTATATAATTTCCCACCAAAACCCTACAAAAGTTTCCCATCACACAGATGAAAATTCAAAGTCTTTTCCACAGCTTAAATGATATTGTCTGTGGCTACTTTTCCACAGTCATCTTTTTTCACTTTAGTCTCTGGGTCTATACCAAGTACGCTCTTGTCTCAGGGTCTTCCCCCAAATAGTCACATACCTTAGTCCCTTGCTACTTTCAAGCCTCTGTTCAAATGTCATTGCCTCCTAGTGGCTTTCCCTGCCTGAACCAGTTTATTCTCTAGTCCTTACTATGGTTTATTTTTCATTCAAACTTTTAACATTACTGACACATATGTTTGATGTCTACCTCCCCAACAAGAATGTACGTCTGATCAAGGAAAAGACATTATCTGGCTTGGTCTGTTTTGGATCCTTAATACCTAGAATGCTGCCTAGCTCATGGCAGGTACCGCATAAATATAAGCTAGATAAATAAACATGTAAGTAATTATACTACATGTTGAAATAATTCTGTTCTCATTAATAACCAGAAAAGCAGATTAGCTGAAATTACTTCCAGATTACTTGACTATAATGTCAACATTCAATTTGGAATGTGTGTATGTAACTTCCCACCTTTCTGTGCTCCCCTCAGTGTTTTTATATCTAACTTGTTTTTCTTTTGACATTCAATACATTTGTTTCAGGTGTACAGTATAGTGGTTAGGCTTATATAAATTAAAAAGTAGTTACCCAACTAAGTCTAGTAACCCAGACACCATACGTAGTTATTACAGTATTGTTGACTATATTCCCTAAGCTATATTTCATATCCCTGTGAGTATCTTGTAAGTGCCAATTTCTACTTCTTAATCCCTTCAGGTTTTTCACAGCTCCCAACCCCCTCCCCCCGTCAGGCAAACATCAGTTTGTTCTCTGTATCTATGAGTTTATTTCTATTTTGTTTATTTATTTTGGTTTCTTAAGTTTCTACTGATTGATTTTGAGAGAGCGAAAGAGAAAAACACCGACTTGTTGTTCCACTTTATTTAGGCATTCAATGGTTTCTTCTTGTATGTGCCCTGACTGGCGATTGAACACGTAACTTTGGCATATCAGGACAAAGCTCTAGCCAGCTGAGCTACCTGGACAGGGTCTATTTTATTTTTCAGGTTCCACATATACGTGTAATCATATGGTATTTGCCTTTCTCTGCCTGACTTATTTCATTTAGCACCATAGCCTCTAGGTCCATCCATGTTGCTGTAAATAGTAAGAAAGACTTCATTCTTTTTAATGGTAGTGCTTCATTTAACCTATGCACCACAGCTTGTATCCATTCGTCTTTTGGTTGGAGCATTCAATCCATTTACATCTAAAATAATTAATAAGTATGCAGTTATTGCCATTTTATTGTTTTCTAATTGTTTTTGTAGTTCTCTGTGCCTTTCTTACTCTCTTCTTTTGTATGTTGATGACTTTTTGCAACTTTGTGTTTGGACTCCTTTCTCTTTACCTCTTGTGTATCTCTTGAAGATTTGTGGTTTGTGGTTCCCATGGGCTTCGTATACATCAAGCTATGTTTGTAGCAGTCTATTTCAACTTAATGGTTGCTTAGGTTCCTACACGTTCTAAAATCACTCCCATTTTTACACACTCCCTCCATGTTTATATATTTTTCATTATTTTTTACTTCTTTTGTACACGTGTTTGTGTTTCTCCCTTAATTTACTGTTGTAATTACACATGATCTTCCCACCCCTCCCTTACTTTCAACCTTTGTACTAGCTTTGGTGTTGGCCAACCCACTGCTTTAATTATGTGTTCACCTTCTTAAAATTATGTATTCAGTGAGAATTTTTTCATTGTGATAATTTCTTATTCATATTTTTAATTTTTTTCTTAAGAAGTCCCTGCCTTGTCCTAGCTGGTGTGGCTCAGTGGATTGAGTGCTGGCCTGTGAACCAAAGGGTCACCAGTTTGATTCCCAGTCAGGGCACATGCTTGGGTTGCAGGCTGGGTCCCCAGTGAGGGGTGTGTGAGAGGCAACTACACTCTGATGTTTCTCTCCCATCCCCTCTCTCTAAAAATAATAAACAAAATCTTAAAAAAAAAAACAACAAAGACTGCCGCTGTTCTGTTTGTTTGGTTTGTTTTTTAGATTCAGTTGTTTAAGTTGTGAATTTATTGCCATTTTACTGTTCATAATTTCGATCTCCTTCTTTTTCTTAGATAAGTCCCTTTAACATTTCATATAATAAGAGCTTGGTGATGATGAACTCCTTTAGCTTTATCTTTTCTGGGAAGCACTTTATCTGCCCTTCCATTCTAAATAATAGCTTTGCTGGATGGAGTAATCTAGATGGTAGGTTCTTGATCTTCATCACTTTTAATACTTCTTGCCAGCCCCTTTGGCCAGCGAAGTTTCTTTTAAGAAATCAGCTGTTGGTCTTATGGGAACTCCTTCGTAGGTAACTATCTGCTTTTCTCTTGCTGCTTTTAAGATCTCTCTTTATCTTTAATCTTCAGTATTTTAATTAGGATGTTTCTTGGAGTGAGCCTCTCTGTGTCCATCTTGTTTGGGATTCTCTGTGCTTCCTGGATTTGTATGTCTACTTCCTTCACCAAATTAGGGAAGTTTTCTTTTATTATTTTTTCAAATAGATTTCCAATTTCTTTCTCTTTTGCTTCTCCTTCTGGCGCCCCAATGATGTGAATGTTGGACCTCTTGAAGTTGTCACAGATGCTGCTTACACTACCTTTGCACTTTTGGGTTGTGTTGTCTTCTTGTTCTGATTGGATTTTTTGGCTTCCTCATGTCTCAAATCATTAATTTGATTCTCGGCTCCATCCACTCTTCTGTTGTTTCCCTGTAGATTGTTCTTTATTTCAATTAGTGTAAACTTCGTTTCTGACTGGATCTTTTTTATGCTGTTGAGGTCCTCACCAAGTTCCTTGAGCATTCTTATAACCAGTGTTTTGAACTCTGCATCTGGGAAATTGCTTGCCTCTGTATCATTTAGTTCTTTTCCTACAGTTTTGTCCTGTTCTTTCATAAGAGACATATTTCTTTATTTCCTCATTTTATCTGCTTCCCATGTCTGTTTCTTAGTAGATCTGCTACATCCCCCAGTTTTGGCAGAGTAGCCTTATATAGTAGGTGTCCTATGAGGCCCAGTGGCACTGTCTCCCTATTCACCTGAGCCAGGTGTCTCTTGTGTGAGTTGTGTGCGCCTTCCTGTTGTAGCTGACGTTGATTGCTGGTGCTATGTCTGAGTATAGGGCTGACCCTGTGTCTGAATGGCTCTGAAGACTGGCCATGACTACAGCAGCAAGTTGTTTGAGGGCTGAGGAATTCACTTTAGTGGGGCTTGGTTGCCTGTCAAGTCCACCCTTCAGGTGTGTCATTTGTGGAGCTAACTGGGTGGTGCTTTGGTGTAGTCTGAAGCTAGCTACCAAGTGTGTTGGTTCTGAGGCCTCTGGAAAGGGGTTCCGGTGCAGGCCAAGGTCAGCTGCTGCTTGTGCCTGGCCCAGGACGACCTGGTAGGAGCTACAAAGTAATCTGAGGTTGGTAGCTGCCTACGCTAGGCTTGGAGGTGCCAGAGAGGGGTTATGCTGTGAACCAAGCACAGCTGCCACTAATGCAGTGCATGGGACTACTTAGTGAGAGGTACAGGGCACGATGCAGCCAGCTGCTCGCTGTTTGGAGTTTGTGGACCTTTGAGATTTTAGGAAAGTCTGCAGTACAGGCTCAGGCCAGCTGCTTATATAGATGAGCCTCTGAGAGAAGGTTGGTCTGGGCAAGTGAATTGGGTGGAGTGGGGTTTCAGAGAATATCCAGGGAGCATTGTTAGCCAGGTTGATGGAGACTCACATTTAGTGCCAACATGCGCCGGCAGGCTGGGTGAATGGAGAGCTCAACAAAGAAACAATGGTGTCTCCCTTAAGTCCCCTTGCCTTGAGTCTAGGAGAGAGGCGACATTCCACCCCTTGCCCTGAAACCAGACAATTCAGTTCCTTTCCAGGTGTTTTTGGTGCTTTTTGAGCTTCTGTCCCTTCTGTGGCACTTAGGGCAAGTGTTGAGAGCAAGAGAATCTGTGCTTGGGCCCTTTTAAGAGGATGTCTGAGCTTATAGCAACCTTCTATTTCACCTGAACTGAGTCCCCTGCTGATTTTAACAGCCCACTGCTGTTGGGACTCCTCTTTATGGCACTGGTGCCCTGGGCTGGGGAGCCTGCAGTGGGGCTGGGACCCCTTGTTCCTCAGTGTGAACCTCTACGGCTGAGATATCCCTCTTAGTTCTTAACTGCCACACACGGGTGTGGGACCAGTCTGTTTTGAATCTCCGTCCCTCCTACCAGTCTCCATGGGGCTTCTTCTTTATATCCTTAGTTACAGGAGTTCTGTTCAGCTAGTGTTCAGGTGGTTCTCAAGGGTGTTGTTCTATAATTTAGTTGCAATTTTGTTGTGGTCATGGGAGGAGGCAAGCATAGCATTTACTCTGCCATTCTGACTGGAAGTCTAAATCTCTCTAACTAAAATAGCTTCAAAGAAAGAAAACAGTCTCTTCTCTTGTTTGGCATCCCAAAAACCACTTATTTACTCCTCTAATCAATACTTCAGGTCCTGTGCTCTGCAACCTCATTTCCAATAGAGGCCTCTTTCTTCTGCTGATTCCTGAATCCCTGTATCATCTATTTATCCCACCCCACTCCATTTTCTTTTTCTCCTTCTTGCTTTTTTTTTTAAAGATTTTATTTATTCATTCATTTTTAGAGAGAGGAGAAGGGAGGGAGAAAGAGAGGGAGAAACAGCAATGTATGGTTGCCTCTCACATGGCCCCCACCGGGGACCTGGCCTGCAACCCAGGTATGTTCCCTGACCGGGAATCGAACCAGGACCGTCTGGTTCCCAGCTCATGCTCAATCCACTGAGCTACACCAGCCAGGGCTCTTTCTTGCTTTTTGCCAAGTGGTCTTCAATATTCTTTTCCATGTACTTCTCACATGTATTTTTCTAGGCAAAACGTCATACATTTATGTTTCCAGTATGCCTAGCACAGTACTCAATAAAGAGTGTGTATCTGTTAATTTCTTCAACTCCATTTTATAACTTTCAAAATTTACTTCTGAGACTTACCTTGCTTATAACTTCCAGCATTACCAGGAAGAAAGAGAACTGGAATACCCGTTAAAGGGAGAAGTTTGTGTTCTTCGGCATAGGATCCTTCTCCATAAAGATATAATTCATACGCAGGATAGCGTTTTGTCAATTTCTTTGGAAGTTCTATTTTCTACAGCAAAATAAATAAAATAAAAAATGCAGCATTACTTTAATACAATTCAGCCACACCATACCCAATTCTGAATGATACAAATAGCACAATATAAAAATATTACTGATAATAAAACGGCACTTAATGCACAAAACAAGTTCTACTTTTACTTTATTCATATGGAGAATCAGTCTTTTTTTTTTTACATGAAAGAGGCTGTTTATTTTCACTTAGTGATTATGCATATAAATTACGTAAACTTCCCTCACCCAGAGCCCAGGCTCACCTTTTTTTTTTTTTTTACTATATTTTATTGATTATGCTGTTACAGTTGCCCCACTTCCCCCCTTCTTTCCCCCCTCCCCCTTACCCCCCTTTCCCCTCCCTTTAGTTTTGTCCATAGGTCATACACATAAGTCCTTCTGCTCCTGTACTTCCTATACTATTCTAACCTCTCCCTGTCTGTTGTCTACCTCCCATTTATGCTACTTGTTCTGTGCCCCATTCCCACCCT
>PVJI01013595.1:0-47248 GCA_004026765.1 Micronycteris hirsuta
TTCAGACAAGACTGAGGAGGGCAAATGTCGTGTGTGTGTGTGGGGAGGTGGGGGGGGGGGCTTTATTGAAAACTCTAGGATCTTATGTGGGATTTTAAAATCTTCTCCTTTTTCTTTTTTCCTTCTTCTAAATTTGACTAACCACTATTTTAGAGGAAAAATGAAAAATACAAATCATACCAGAAGAATGCCTTGTTAAACAATTTATAACTGAAGTGCCATAGGTAGATAACAGGACATACCTGGAGTTGGTACTGCCTGGTTATTTCTTTCTTTCTGTTTTTTAAACCATGCTGTACATTAAATTCTCAGAACTCATTCGTCTCATAGCTGGAAGTTTGTGCCCTTTGACCAACCCTAGTCCCAGGAGGGTAATTTGGCAAGGTGCCAGGACTCCTGAGCCATTGTTAAGGATAAAAGTACACTGAGCAGCTACATCTTTGGGATAAACCTATTATCTTTTGTTTATGAAGATTCAGGAATGCTTCAGAGTTTCTCACACAACGAGTAATACTATGTAGGTCTTAAAAACCAGCATCAGGGAAAATTTTTTTAAAAATCCTGAGCCCAGGAGTACTATATAGCCATTATCTTATTGCCTCAGAGAGTGCTTAAAACATAATTGCGTGAATGAACTTGCTTGTTAACATGCTTTGCCTTGTTTTTCCCCTATTTAGAATGAAGTTAACACAGTTTAGGGATCAAAATGTACTTTATGCACCATGTGGGGTATAAACAGTTGAAAATTATAGTTACAGTTTGTGTCTTTTGGACCACAACAACCAAGCAACTCAGATCAAATATGATTCTAAGAAAAAATACCCATCACTCTGTTTATAGTTACCTTGAAGAAAAATCACACTGTATTTGTTTATTAAAGTTATATTTTATTATTATAGAAGTTTGAAATGATTTAAAGAGAATTTTTATCAAGGTAGCAAACACTGTGTTTCTTGAGGTGCATTTCTGTCCATTCCTTGAATTTTTTCTATTATGATGGCCAACTCTATCTCAATGAAAAATGTTATTGAGTTCTCTGCACATTTATTACCCAGTATGTTCCATTTGCATATAGAATTTCACTTTCTTTTCTATTTATATGAGAAGGAGATAACTAAGAGCCAAAAGTGGCACCAAAGTGTTCTAGCCTTCAAGTAGACTTTGACAGAAAGCTCACTTTTTAGGTCTTTGCAGGCCACTCATTTGTTATCGGAACTTATATCGATGATGTTTCCTTTCTTTCTTTTCTTTTTTTTCTTTTTTTGGTATCATTCTATGGCTAGATTCCAGGCCTTTATCTTAATACTTAAAATTTCTAAACATTCTAGAACTTCAGATTTCTTGATATTGTCTTTTTGTCCAGCTCTAAGGTCGTATTTTCACTCCTTAGTTAATTTAACTGTACACAGGGGTACTGGTAAGAGATTACACACAGAAGGTTGAGCTCAGGTGTAAAGTTAAATTGTTTTAAAATCTTTTAGCCCAGTTTTCAATTCCCTTCCTCGATCATCCTTCTATTGTTGGATTTCTGTAGCAAGTTATCTATAAAGTTGTTTAAAAAAACTGAGTAAGAACATGGATCATCTATGATATTACAACAGAAAGGCACTGTTAAATACACTTCGATTGTCCTGTGACCAGTTCCAATAAACTCCACTAAATTGGCTACACAGATAAACAAGTGGTCTCAACTGTGACAGTACTTCACTCTAGGGCAGTGATTTTCAACAGGTGTGCGGCAAGAATTTTTAGAACATGCAATACCTGACTACTTACGCAGGGACACTGACCTCTTTTCCCTTGATTGTCAAATAAAAGAAATGAGAGCAGCCAACACAGCAATAGCCGTCTGGTGTGAATGAATCAACGTTATACCTATTTTTGTCAGATTGGCAAAAAATACAGAATTTTAGTAACTATTTTATGTGTGCCATAAGATGAAAAAGGTGCATTCGTGAGACATTTTTATTTGCCAAAATAGTGGAAAGTGGCTATTCTCTCACCTTGGGAAATTGTCCCATTTGTCCGAGTGGGCATTTGTGTAGGTGAAAAGCCTTTTTATAACTATCTGAACCTTGAAACTTTTTCTCTTATAGAGAACACCGTACTTTTAGCATGCTTTGAATATATATGGAACTTTCCAGATCTACAACTACCATATAAAGGGAAGGTTTTCACATTGTTTTATTTGGAATGTTACCAGAAGTTATTCACCATTTTTGAAAACCATGTAACTTGGAGCCACACTAATTACGGCATTCGAGTTACGGCAATAAAAAATTTCAGACTTTGTTATAGTCTGTATTTATAGCTGTGACATGCAAAAATATGTAAGCAAAGAGATTTGAATCTTGTTTTAACAGTGTTGGAGTCAAATATTATATTTGCAAAGACTATAGGGATCAAACAAAGAATCATCAATAAATTTACTTTAAAAGTATTTTGTGTTTTCTCCTACTTATGTAAAATTATGTGAGATACAATGGATCAAAATCTTTTTGGTAAAAACTAAACATCTGAAATAATTTGTCTTTGGATTGTGTGTTGGTTTGCAGCATCACCCTAATAACTCCCTAGAGATTGCCACAGCTTCTCCATATTGTCTTGATTGCCATTTCTTCTTCCAATCCATCTTCTAGCTCCTATTGCTTCTGAAGGCATATGATCTGGATGGATGAATATATGTCCTCACATTTAGTGGGATTTCTTCTGTGCAATTTATTACTGTTGCATGTTACCACAAAGAATATCATTTTAACATTATACTTAAAAGCAAGAGCCAGCTCATTTGTGAGAATATTATACTTCCTCATTTTCTTCTTACTTTATATTATTCATAATATAATATATATTATATTATGTATATGTATTTTATTCATAATTCAATTCTGGTTTCCTATTTTAAAAGTTTTTATATAAATAAGTTCAATATGTTACTATTTATTTTAATCGTGGTTTTTATTTTGTTTTCCACACATACTCCTGCTCTATCATTTTACTGAGTACTTATATACACTGTTTTCTCATATGTTTAGTGCACTTAAAGCCAATTTTTTCTTATGTCTAATTATTTCCTTGTGTCTTCTAGTATAATTAATTACACTTGAACATTAATATATTTAGAGAAATATCATTTTATTATAAATTGTTTCCTTTTACCTCTCTTTTATATTATAGTCCTTTTAGAAATAAGTTAAATTATCTCTGGATGTAGCTTCAGGATAATAAAATGAGTATAAAAAATATCTGTTGCAACAAGAGGACATCGGGTCTGAAGGGCTAAGATTTGGCCCCAGAATATTACAAATTCATTGCCATCTGTATTTTAGCTTCTCTTATTTATTGGTGAAAAATCTTTCTAAACTGTTATTTTATTCTGTTTTGTTTAAAAGCTCCTAGTGTTAGAGATTTAATCTGGCTTACTTTTTAAATCTATACACATAAAAAATCAGTGAAACTTAAAATATATGTAAAATAATTCATGCATGCTCCTTAGACAAGACTTTCATAATCTATTTTATCTTGTGTAACAAAGACCATTACAAAGCAGGCATTTATATGCAGAAGTCTATCAGAGTGTGAAGATGGTCAGTGTCGGGTTCTCTTCCTCTAAAGCCTATAGAAACTTTAATAAAAAATTTTAACACTAGGTAATATAGGTATTAGCCATATCCTAATTTTGCCAATTGTAAACCAAAGCAGACAGAATGTGAGGCCAAAACGGAACAAGAATCAGGACTAGAAATCAGAACACAGGGTTTCCTACCTCCTAGGTCTCTATTCAGAGAGGCCTTGGCTGAGGATTTAAAGGTGAAAAGCAGCCTCCCTGAGAGTGATCATGAACTGATGGGGTTTAGGATTCTAATGAAAGAAAAGAGAATAACCTGAAAAACAAAGTCAAATCAATATAAATAAAATAAATGGGCAGAAATAAAGGGAAATAATAGATTCAGTAGAAAGAAATGCAAAACTCAAATATATATAGGAGGGTTTGATGTTTTTTAGAGGAACGTTTAGATGAAAAACAGGTGACCAAGAAGACTAAACCAATAGCTCTAGAAAGCTCGGATACTTCATGTGTCTGAGTAAACATAAATTAGGCCAAGTTTCAACTACAAAGAATTATCTTGCATTTAGATATCAAGCTAAAGGCTAAAGCAACAACTGGGAAGAATTTTAGATTAAAGATGTTTAAAATTTTTATGGTAAGGCTATTTATATTTATCATGCATTACAAGATACTACAGGAGAATATCTACTTTTGTAGATGGTGCTGGAAATAGAGCTAAGGACATCTGATATAATTTTTAAAATAAGTTTTTTCAAAGATCATTGTTCTAGACAGCTAAATGGGAAAAGGAGAAAGAAATAAAAAAGATTAAGGTTGTTTTTAACATCATCAGGTGTTGATGCAATATTTCTTAGGGCACTGAGTTTATTCTGCTAAAGTTTAATAAAACAAATCACTGAAGTGACAACGTTAAGGAAAAGGCAAGTGCCTTTAGTAATTGAATTTTGTAAAACAGCACTGTCAATAAGCATGAGGACAACCTGTTTCACACTCGAAAGATAAGACGTAATACAATTATTTGTAGTCATCCTCTGTATTATCTGTTTCAGTGCATGGCATATAATTTGCAGAAGAAGACTGTCACTATTGAAAAATCCACTTGCAAATGAACTTATAAAATCACAACTATTCAGGAATGGCCAATGTAGCTTATGAGAAACAGTTTTATCAGATTAGCTGATTGCTTTTGTCAGTCAGGGTTTTTGTGGCTGTAGAGAAGATAAAAGCTACAACAAATCCGACAGTAGTTTTGTTTTTGACTCATGTGGCAGATTCTTAGACGAGTTAGAAAATGAATACAACATTGTCAGTGGGGTGCCTGGGTTTATAAGGAAGTAGAAGCAATAGAGGGGTAAAATTATTTTAATGGCTTATCTACTAAGTAGGATAAGGGGTTAAATTTTATTGATGACTTAGAAAACAGAATAGGCAGAGAACCACTAAGTTTGAGGTGAAAAGCTGTTTACGAGAGAAATTGTTGAAAACTATAATATACACACACAAATAAAAAGCATATGCAATTTATTTGAGTTAACTTTTTCACTCTTTGATAATGAGTTATAATTTTGATCTCTGAGTCTTTTTTTAAAGAGTAAAATTGCTATGTGAGTTTATTAAAGGGAAACAAAATTGATCCCAAGAAAGGAGGTTAAATGGAAATTATTCCATTGCAAAGAAAAGATTGAGTACCAATTTGCTGTTTTTATACTGTGGTATTACAATCATGATTAGAAGTAGCCAGCTTAGTATCTCTATCCAAGTTAGGATAGATGAAGGGGGATAAATAACATTTCAGCAAGAAGGATTTAGGTTAGCTCTTTTTATCACAGGCAGTAAAATAGATTTCCCAAGAAAGTTAAAGAATGGGCTCCACTGGAAATAAAGATGCCTTTACCACGTGTGTAAGGGATTTACACAATACCACTGCCCAAGGGGAATAAACCAGATGGTTTTGAAAAACTTCAAAATGCATTCCTAAATTACTTATTTTATTTTGGTAAAGAAATTGGTTTTGGTTGAGTTAAATATTGAAAAGCTATGTATTTGTATACAAAAAAGTATAGAAATTTGTCTTTGATTAAAAAAAAATAATTTAAATGTGGTTTAGAAACAACCCCCCAACATTTAAAAAGCACAATTAATATATTGTCCTATATATAATTTGTCTGTTAATTGTTAATTGCTTTGTGAAAATCTTAAGGAGCCAGGCTCTTAAATATTTTTTAAATAGTTATCAAAATCAGGGTCTGAACAAATAATGAAGACTTTGGAGAGCAAAAGGACATAAATTTTTATTAAATTTGCACATGTTTTATCTAATTTAGAACTTTAGGACTTTAACTTCATAAATATTAATGTATAAAACTTTCTACAATGATTCCGAGTTTCCTAATTTCAAAGTCTGACTTTTATAATTCAAAGGCTATTGTTATTTAAAAGTGGCAAGTGGAGGAAAAAATGTTAGAGATTAAATGGATTAGTTTATGAGTAGAAAATAAAATTGGTGTAGTTTGAATGATAAGTATGTGAGATACTAGCCTGGAAGGTAAGTGAGCTCAATTTTCTATTTATTGAGATACAATTAGATTCATTTCTTACCACATTTAAAAGATCAGAAAATTAATGCCTAATAATTTATTGTTAATTGTTAAAGCTAAAGCCAGCCATATATCACAGAGGCAAGTTGGTGAGAGTTGTTTGTATTCTTTATTATTTCTCGAGATTATGTTTCTTGAGAAATCACCATCTGCAGCTGACACTACTTTGCTTCCTTTTGGAAATCTCAGGCCAAAGATATTGTAGAATAATGACGTACGTGAATCCCATCTTGCTACCCGAGTTCACCTACACAGCCCCTTCCTGAAGTGCCTTAAAATACAAGTGGAATGGAAGTTGCCACCATTTCCCTTATTTTCAAATTACTCTGGGCTGCTGACCAGAAAACATCTTTAGTTTTTAGTGGTATTAATTCATAACCATCACCAGCTCTGAATTAATTAGGGAAGCAATTGAGAAATCAATATTCAAAACTTCACAGTAATTGAAGTAGCACTGACACAGGAAAGAGGTCAAAACAGAGTTCTAAGTAACGACAGTTACTGATGGAGACGTATCCATGCAACACCCATGCACAGACAGCGTCACTGTCACCACATGCATACCCACTGCAGCATGCATGGCCGATATTGAAAGGCTAAACCCCACAAGTTTTCTATTTACGAGAATATAGTTTGTGATTCCTTGTATCTATTACGATCTAGTAGAAAAACAGAAGTGAGTTGCAATTTTTTAGCCAAATCTGGGCTTATCCAGAGGTATCGCTCTGTTAAACAATAACCAACGGTAGCTGTAGGTCATGCCGGTGATTTCAGACTAAATGAGACACAGTTGGATTTGACTGAAACGTAATACAGAAAAATAGAAGAGGACTATCATGCATGTACAGTTTACTACTACAGTAAGCGTAAAACCATACCCCCTGCCATCCAGGAACGTGAGACTAGTTTTAAGGGAACAAAAGAGGAACAAGTGAAGTGATGCTGTCAGGTAGCACTTTGCTTATTTTATTTAATCTTGAGCTCAAACAATTTTTTTTTTTTTTTGGCTAAAATAGGCTTATGTGCCTCTTTCACACTGTAATATATTTGGCTTGGTATTTGTATCTTTCCAAATGATTTAAATATTTAGGAAGTGTTCATTGTCGACCTAGGTTTACACTTCTTGCAGGAAAACGTTCATAACGCGCCTGCGAAAGTAAGAACGTCGCCAGCCAAGTCAAGCCATGAGGACTCCACCCGGCGCGCGGACTAGCTAAGGCAGCGCGATGTTGCATTGAACAGGGCATACAGCAGGCAAGTGAACATGCCAAGTAAGGGGCACTTTGAGCATCAGATGTTAAAATGTGAGTTTGTACTTTACCTTTGACAGTGCGACCATTGTCTGTTTTGAGCACATAGGGTGAAAAAAGAGAGAAATATAAAAAGACTAAAATTATGTTATATACACTGAATTACCTCTGTAAAAACAATCAGAGAAAACAATGTAATGCTTAAAAATTTATCTTTGAAATTAACAACATTTTGTACTATGAAACCAAATAAAATGCATGTGCTAGAAATAATATCTGCCTTCACAAGCATTCATGTTAAAATTTGTGAAATATTTATCTCAATTTGAATGGATTTCAAGGTTACAGATATTTTAATTATGACAATTTGGAGGAAGGCATGCCCAGCTGCCTGCAGTTGGAATAAAAACTTTCAACCTTGTCAGAGGCCAATTTTAGTGTTGCTTCAGCCATCACTTAAAAAAGGACTACATTTTGCATGTTAAGTAAATTTTTTTAATATAACTTCACCTAGTATGTTAATAAGGAAAATATTTTAAGACAATAGTTTACCTTATAAACCAACTTGCATTATTAATCACAAATTTATTATTTGTCTCTCCCATAAATGCTTTTTAATGTATATTTTGAAAATACCAATTTGTTCACAAAGAGTCATTCTTAGGCAAAAATAATTGTAAGAAACCAGTGTGACATTTGACTGTTCAAAGGTAATATACGGTTTTTAAATTTATGTTGTCACAATGCACTCAGTATAATACCTAGAACATTTAGGAAATTTGTTTATATTAAAATGAGCTGTTTTCAAATCTCAGAATGCAGTGTTTTAGGATTTATTTTGAGATTGGCAATCTGACTCTTTGTTATATATTTGCTACTAACAAAATATGCATTGCTAGTTTTGAAACAAACAACCCTAAAATAGATGAAGTCATGTCAAAACTATTCAAATATATCTAAGATTTGAAAAAAATTCAACATTTCTTGACATTTCTGCTAATACTGTGCATATTTAAAATCTTGGGATATATTATAATTGTTTCAAAGCTTACAATTGAAGCAATTTTCAAAAGTGTGGTATATGAAATTGCTAGTGTAGACATTGCCTTGGACAGAAATACACAAATAAAAGTATGACTTTATATGGCAACTCTCTGCCCACTTTGAGGGACCATTAAAAGCAAATCAAGACAGTGGAAAAGAACTTGGTTATATAGAATTAATTATCCCATCAGAAGCTAGTTTCAAAAATCATTAGTAAAGTAATGAGTGCTTTCAAGAGTTTAAAAATTATAATTCTACTCACCAAACCTGAAAATTACATATAAAATTTGGCAAATTTCAAAATAACCGACCGAAAATTACATTTCATAGTTAATGCTGCTTTGGCATTCTAAGGCAGAGCACAGGGTCCACTCTGCTGATTCTAACTCGATGTGCTTACTCTTCCTCCGTGACAGTGAGTGCCGATGCTGGAGTGAGCATTTCGAGCCCTGTCGCAGCCTGACAGAAGAATCTTACATCTTTCAATCTAATAATAAAACAACTGGTGTTTATATTTCGTATGCCTATTTTTTAAATTTCATTTTCTTAGTAACGTGTTTTTATTGTATTTATAAATGTATTGGTACATGATGGATTAGATACAAAATTCTGGTCATCACCACAAATGGTTAGAGAAGTGTAGTTCTAAGGAACTTGATAATGTAGATTAAATGAAAGGATAGTGTAAAATAGTTGCAAGTTATTTAAAGTTCTATAAAGATAACTAATCTAGGAGAAAATTTCTCTTCTTGAAATAGGAGACAACAAAATTTGGTGCATGTGGGGTTTAACCTGTTAATCAGTTATACAAAGTCACAAAACTAAAATCAGTTTTTACAGTTTTCCATCTTCCCTTATCAGTGGCTCATTTTCTAAAATATATCAAATAGATAACATTAGAAAGTGTAGTCTTCTGTGCTAATCAGTGATTTTGTAGCTAAAATTATTCTAAAGCTGAAGTACAAAAAATGCCCTCTGACTTTATCAGACAGTAACAGTAGCATCTGCAAGGAAGTGATACACTTCTGGACAGTAACATAACTTAGGTGGGGGGAGTGGAGATTGAAGATGACCTCAATAACTCATGTCCATGTATAGAACTCATACTGAGAAATTAAAAAATGTTAAATCGTCCTTTCTTACAATTGTATCAGTAACTGTGCACTAAATGGACATCGCATAAAATTGAAAACAATAAAGTTAAATCGTGAAATCTGATCTAACCTTCTCAGCACCACTGTCAAATCACAGGCTAAGTTTGTGTCTGTAAAATGCACTGATTATGTGTCATTTAATATTCAAATTCACAGTTTCTGCATGTTATTATACTGTAACTCAGATTTTAGGCAATAAGGCCAATC
This sequence comes from Micronycteris hirsuta, assembly GCA_004026765.1. NCBI lineage: Eukaryota > Metazoa > Chordata > Mammalia > Chiroptera > Phyllostomidae > Micronycteris > Micronycteris hirsuta. Next base: position 9,824 of record PVJI01013595.1, read on the forward strand.
TCTGAAGAGGCAGTATAATTCCTAAACATGACTATACTAATTGGATTGACTAACTAAAATATATGTTGGTCATTTAAGTTACTATGTTGATTTTACTGTTTTTCAGCCATAGGTGCCATTGTTCAAAGATTGAATTTCAGAGCTTTCATTTGCTCGGGAGATATCGAGCATGCAATTACTATAGGGCCTTAGATAATGATCCAGTTTTGCAATTGTCCTTGATTTTTTTTCCTCTCTCCTTTTGACATTCTTTGGGCTACCGATTAAAATGGATGTGCTAATTGCTCTTTGACCATATAGAGTTTCTCAGACCTATCTCAAAGCAAACTGTTCCTTCTGTTCCGGTGATATCGATTTTCCTCTTTGAATTTTATCCTGCCATTTCATTTTCTTTCACCTCTTCTGCCTTCTCTATTTCACTGTGCCCTTTAAATATAGATCTCCACATGATTGAATCCTAAGATTTTGGTTTAAATTTTAGAGCATTATGGAGCAGGTTACTAATTTTCTGATGTGTGTACTTTTGAAATATATTTCACAAGCATGGTCCTCTCAGTTTTAAGCAACACTCATTGAATTCCTATCATGACATAGGCAATTGTTCTGGATACTGAGGCTGCAGAGCTAACGATGCCAGCACTCCTGTGCTGGAGGAGCTCATACTGACATAGTTACTTGCTTACATGTCTAACAGGGAAGACACAGACATATAATGCAGAACAACCTAGACTGCATTAAATGCTGTAATATATGTAACACTGCTTTGCATGGTCAGGTGTAAAATCATTTAATTCCTCTGGTTTGAGAAGTGAAGTGGGTCCTTATGGTTCTGGGACAGAGTTGGGAAGAATATTCCTGGCAGAACAAAGTAATGAGGCCAAGAAAATGCATGATACATTTTTGGAAAAAGGCAATTAGCTTTGTGTAGGATTAAAATACAATACATGGGAGTGGGGGGAGCTTTGCAGAGGCTGGAAATGAGGCTTAAAAAACTAGTGTGACTAGCTGGCGAAATACTTAGTACCCTTCACTCAGGAGTCACAGAATTAGATTTGTTTTAAGAAGTGGCAGTACGAGTGATGTTGGACACACACAGGAATGCTGCAGGAAGGACAGTGAATCTCTCAGGAGCCCAATTCTACAGGATTCAGAAACAGATGTATCTATGCAACAGGCACTCTGAATCCTGGACCCCCTGGGAATAGTTCAGTAACTAAAGAGACCCCTTCTACAGAAAGCTTTTTTGTTGATCTATTACAGTTGCTCCAATTTTCCCCCATTGCTCTCTCCTACCCTGCCAACCCCCAGCTCCCGCTGTCCATCCCCACCCCGTAGAGCAGGAATGAGGGCAGAAAACATGAGTTGATTGTGAACTCTGGGAACTCTGGGTTTAAAGTCCAGCTCTAACACTCCATAGCCTTGAACCGTTATTTATTTAGCATGTCCATGCCTCAGTTTCCTCATCTATAAAATGATGCTTAATAATTGTTCCTAACTTATAAGGTTATTATGAGAATTAATGCGTATCAAGCAGTTGCATTACCTTTCACATAGTAAATAACAAACAAATGTTATTCATAATTGTGTTAGTAATGCATAGCTTTTGCCATTGATTTTTATAAATCTACACTTTCTCTACTGGCTAATATAAGTATGTAAAAGAGAACGGGCCAGGGAGAAATAGGTGAATTCTGATTTCACTTTTCAAGTTGGTTTTGGGATCAAGAGTTTTAGGATTTTTTTTTTTCCCCTAAACTTTTCTCCCTTTCCCTATCTATTCCTTCCCTACCCATAATCAATTTATAGCTTTCTGATCACTCCTTATGCAACATTTCATGCACCTCTTCTTTTGAAAAGAATTGGTCAATAAAATAGCCTTGTGATGGCACACCACTGTTTCTGCCCAGGGCTGGACTGTTTGCTAAATATAACACAATTAATTATGTTTGAGATGATAGTGTCATGACCTAAGCATGTCTTATATTACACTTTAATTCATTAACATTCTATAAAGTAGGCAGGTAATGGTTATCATATTACTGCAGAAACACTGTTAAAGAGGCTAGAAGAAACCAAATTATTCATCGGGGTTCAAAGAGGAACTCAGTAACAACTCCGAATTTAGGACTTTTTTATAACAGCCTTTACTTACTTTTCTCCCTCTAAGGCAGTGATTTTTCTACAAGTGTGCTGCAAGAATTTTTAAAACATTCAATACCTGACTATTTAATCAGGGGCACTGACCTCTTTTCCCTTAGATTGTCAAATTTAAAAAATGACAACGTCCAAGACAAAAATAGCTGTCTGGTGTGAATGAATAAAAATTATACCTATTTTTTGTCAGATTGGGAAAAAATATGATGTCTTTTTCATGCCACAGAATTTTAGCAAGTAGTTTATGTGTGCCATGAAGTGAAAAAGGTTACAAATTGCTGCTCTGAGGCATAAGGATTAATGTCAAAATTAAATGCAGTATGAAAATTCCTTTTCATTAACAATTAATTTATGTTTTCATGTTGAAAAAAACTGCAAGCATACCTTCACTGGCATGTCGGTCTCTAAATATGTTCTTGGGGTGGACATTGAAACCTTCTATGTCATGAACTGAAGAAGCCCTCCGTATACTACAAATGCTTTCCTTCGATCTAGAATGAGTCAGCTGGGAACTGGACTGCAGCATGTCAGGGTACAGTCGGTCCCATTGCCTTTTGGGAGAGGAATGGTCAAGAGGTCCAGATATATTCACCAAGGGGGAACATCTGCTGGGCTGTATCAAGGCTTTTGTATCATCTGCTTCAGAGGGGCTGCAACTTTCTTTTGTAGGAGACTTAAAGTGCTTCATGGCTACCGAGTCATCGCTGTGTTTAGATGAATCGACCACTACCACGTCAGGGTCTTCTTGTGGCAAGGACTGCTTTCTGTAGGTGAGAACTCTCAGCCCAGGGAACTTGAACCCAAAAAGTTTCCCTAAAATAAAAAGAAAAAAGAGCATTATTATAAGACAAAACATATAAAACAAACAAGGAAACACTTGATTCATATTTAAATGACTGGTAAAAAGAGTTATTAATCAATACTTAATTTACAATTGGAATGAGGGATGTTGTCGAAAACATCTGTAAGGGAAATATAAATGATCATATCAGTGTAAGAAAGTAGTAGTAAATAATTTTTACCATGTTTTTGATAGTTAGATATTCCTTAGTGGCATGAAAGCATTATTTGAATGACACGAGGTTTTCTGTTTTAATTTATTAAAAACACATATCCACTGTACACCCATTCTTTAAGGGAATTTCAAGGGTATAACATAGTTTAGAAAGAAAAGGAAGGACTGGGGCACCCTGTGTGAGAGGACAAACACAGAAAATGTTATAGTGTATGTGTGGGTGTGTGTTGTGGGGGGGTCACCGCATTGCACGTAGGAGGGAAGGGACTGGGGTGGGGGTGGGGAGTTGGCCTGACACGTCTAGGAGGTTTCTATTGGATAATGATGTAAGTCGAGTGTGGGTGGACGAAGTGGGGTCAGCTGTGTGTGAGATGTTCCTCATTCCATTGGGAATTCTTACAAGACATTGGTTTCAGAGAGAAATGTGTGGTAAAGATAGGAATTTCTTTTTCCTGATTTCTTCATTCTCAAATCTGAGAATATGGCATAAAATGTTATATACATATCTCAGAGTGGATAATATTTAGAAAAGGCAATTAAATGTAAACATTAATTTAATAAAAATTAAAGTATTAATAAATACATGAACTCACTGGTAGTAAAAGTGCAAATTCAAATGAGTATATCATTTTTTACTCTTTAATTTAGCAGTAAATAAAAAAAAAAGTATAACATCCAGTGTTGGCAAAGGATGCTGGAGAGCATTATGACACTCTGCTGGGAATTGCAAGTTGCTATAGATTATTTGGAAAGTCATTTTAAAATGTATATTAAAATGAAAAAAATTTATGCTTTTCATTTGACACAGCAATTCCATTCATAGAATATTACAAGGCACAAAAACTAGGCACAATCTGAATACTCACTAGATAAAGAATGGTTGAATAAATTATAGCATTACTATACTTTGAAATTTTATAATATTTTTAAGATGCAACAATATTTATATTTTTGATTAGCAGGTTATTGAAATATAGTGTTAAGTGAAAATGCAAGTTTCAGCTTCATTTGTTTATGGTAATACTATTTCATTAAAAATAATTAAAACCTGAGGCTTGTTTTGGCCAAGATGGAGGTGTAGGTAGAAACCCTTTACTTCCTTGCACAACCAAAAGGAGGATACGAACCAATCTAAAATCAATAAGCAACCAAAAGCGCTAGAAAATCAAACTGCATGGAACTCCAACAACCAAGGAATTAAAGAAAAAATCAACCAGAACAACCAGACCAATAAAGCAGAGGACCTCAAGGCAGACTCAGAAAAACTGTGGCCACGTGGTGAACCTTGGGGGTGGGGCTGGGTGCCAAACTTGGAGGGCTGTGTGAGAGGGGCTGACTTAAGGGGAAAACTGACTTTAGGGGAGAACTGAGAGCTGATTGTGGGCTACAGCTGGAGTTGCCATGGTGGGAGCAGGAGAGTTGAAAAGTGTGCTAGGGATCAGCAGGTGAGCTGCGCTGCTCTCTCTCTGGCCCCTCCCCCACAGGCAGTACTGCAGCACAGCAAAGAGGGTTGTCCTGCCCTGGTGAATACCTAAGGCCCTGCCCCCTTACAACCTATCAGCTGTGCCAAAACAAAGAAATATGACCCAAATGAAAGAACAGAGCATAACCTCAGAACTAAGTGATGAGGAGATTGCCAACCTATCTGATGGAGAATTTAATGCCCTGGTAATCAAAACGCTCACAGATATGATTGAGCTGGGTCAAAAAATGAAAAAACAAATGAAGGATACATAAAGTGAAATAAAGCAAAATATTCAGGGAACCAACAGTGACAGGACGGAAACCTGGACTCAAAGCAATGATTTGGAGTAAAAGAAAGAAAGAAACATCCATCCAGAAGAAAAGGAAGAAACAAGAATCCCCCCAAAAATGAAGAGAGACTTAGGAACCTCTGGGACAACTTGAAACATTCCAATATCTGAATTATAGGGGTGTCAGAAGGAGAAGAACAACAGCAAGAAATTGAAAACTTATTTGGACAAATAATGAAGGAAAACTTCCCCAATCTGACAAAGGAAATAGACTTCTAGGAAGTCCAGGAAGCGCAGAGAGTCCCAAAGAAGTTGGACCCAAGGAGGAACACACCAAGACACATCATCGTTAAGTTACTCAAGATTAAAGACAAAGTGAGAACCCTAAAAGAAGCAAGGGGAAAGGAGACAGTTATCTACACAGGGGTGCCCATTAGACTATCAGCTGATTTCTCAAAAGAAACCTTGTAGGCAAGAAGGGGCTGGAAAGAAGTGTTTGAAATCATGAAAGGCAAGGACCTACAGTCAAGATTACTCTATCCAGCAAAGCTTGCATTTAGAATGGAAGGGCAGGTAAAGTGCTTCCCAGACGAGGTCAAGTTACAGGAGTTCATCATCACCAAGCCCTTATTATATAAAATGTTAAAGGGATTTATCTAAGAAAAAGAAGATCAAAAGTATGAACACCGAAATGACAACAAACTCATAACTATCAACAAATGAACCTAAAAGAAAAGATGAACAACAAAAACAAAAATTAAGCAAACTAGAACAGGAACAGAATCAGAGAAATGGACATCACACGGAGGGATTTCAGTGAGGAGGGGGAAGGGAGGAATGGGGGGAAAAGGCACAGGAAGAAGAAGCATAATTAGTAGGCATAAAATAGATGGGGAGAGATAAAAAATGATATAGGAAACAGAGGACTCAAAGAACTTATATGTACAAGCCATGGACATCAACTAAGGGGAAGGATGCTGGAGGGGGAAAAATTGAAAAAACTGTAATAGCATAATCAATAAAAATACTTAAAAAATAAAAAAATAATTAAAGCCTATATTTGTCCATATAATAGCAGTAGAGAAGGATGTGGAATAACATACTCCAAATGTTTAACGGTGTTTGGTTAAGTGGGTTTGGAAGTAGGGGAAGTATAATGTATTGCATTCTTTGTATATCTCTATTGTCTGTTACATTAAGCATGCGTTCTTTCATATATTAAAAAAAACACTTCTAATAAGGTAAAACTTCTATCCCTAAAAGAAATAAAAAGAGAAATGATATTATATAATTCAAAGCTTTTCTAAGAACTGTCTACAAGATGCCCTGGCTGATGTAGCTCAGTGGATTGAGTGCGGGCTGGGAACCAGACGGTTCTGGTTCGATTCCTGGTCAGGGCACATGTCTGGGTTGTGGGCCAGGTGCCCGATGAGGGCCATGTGAGAGGCAACCATACATTGCTGTTTCTCCTTCTCTTTCTCCCTCTCTTCTCCTCTCTCTAAAAATAAATAAATTAATTAAAAAAAAAGAACTGTCTATAGGAAAATGCAGTTTCCGATTTCTGTTGCTAGCACAGTAGTGTAGGGCCACTTCACAGGTGGATTTGCAATGATGTGTTGCCCTTCCAGGTAGTCAGTCAGTGTCTTTGGTTTACTGACTTATGTTCTCTAAGTATCATGGACATCATCATCTTTAATGTATCTACTCTGAAATTTTCTTCAATGCATTGAAGATGGTCTTGAAACATGAAAGAACACTCAAAACTTTTTTACATTTTATTTGAGTGTATTCTTCAAGGGGATGGTCTCAGACACACATACTTGCAATTCCATGTTTAATCCAATGACTTTTCAATATATATCTCTGAACTAGACCTCTTCGCTTAGTTCCAAACCTGAATATCTAATACCCTCAACAGTACCTTCACTTAGAATTCTTAATAACACCTCAAAATCTCATAGCAAATCCAATCTCATGATCTATCTGTCCAAGCCCAGGCCGTTTTTCATCTAGTCCTATAAACCTAAGACTTGAGGGTCCTTCTAGTTACTGCTCTCTCTCACCTCTATCCCTATACCTGATTAGTCCCCTAATTGTGTTTATTTCACTTCTGAACTAATAATAATTATTTTCACTTCTCTCATATCCACTGCTCTCACTTAGGTCTAAGCTACTATTTGTTCACCTTATTTATTGCAATGAGATGCTATTCACTTTCCACATTGCATCGTTTTGTTCATCTTTTAAAAATATTTTTTATTTTTCAAAAAAATGCACTTTTGATCATGTAGGCTATCATTTAACTTTTCACTGCTCCCAGTAAGTCCCTGCTTTGGGGATGAAGACAGCACTTACACCCACTCTGCAGCTTTATCTTTCCCCCCTTGCCCTTTCGGATCTAGTCTCATGACTTGATAACTCCTTCAGAGGCCTGGGCTTCTTCCAGGCTTCCTGTGTTTGATACTTTTTTACTCTTCCTCTTTAGCACATCCTCTGGGTTTTAACTCCAAAGTTAATTCCTTTGGGAAGATTTTTCTTCCTTCTGAACTGGATTAGCATACTCTTTGTAACTGCCAATGCAGTTGACTAGTTACACATTTGCTGGCTTTCTTATTAACATTTCTCCCCTTAGCGGACTGTCGACCTCATAAGAGGAAGCGCCCTGTCTGTTTTGCTTACAAAACAGCTCTGACCAAATGTTTGAGCATAGTGAATACATATTTACTGTAGAAAAACTAGACTATTTAATTGCACTGAACAACTTAGAGACTCTTAGCCTCCTGAAATTTTATTGACCCCTATTTACCAAAAATGATTGACGGAGTTGAACTTGGTAGCTCATGCAAATGGTGAACTGTAGACCATGTCCTATATAATTGATAGGACTCATTATAAATTTCATCTTTTTTCAGAGGTTATTAATTGCTACCATGCTGACCCTAGAGCATACACAGAAGTGTTTTCAAACTCTTCATCATCTAGTGAATTTTATGTAAAATACCTATTACAGGACATTTTGGAATTAAGCAATTTAATTTATTATTGTAAGCTTTCATTTGTAGGCTAGTGGACTACTAGCTGCTAACAGTGTCAAATATAATGGAAATAGAATTTATCTTTTAATAAAATGCATGACACATGCATAGACAAAACCAAGTATGTTGAACATTAAACTCTTGATTAATAAAATGCAAAAGAGAGTAATCAATCTGTGCAAATAAGATTAAGTAACAGCACATCACAATAACTGTTTTATAAGCATTCTCACATAATTCTACTACTACTTCTATCTGCTCAAGTAAATTGCCGAGTTAAGAATTAGTGAACTGTATCAGAATCATTGGATTAGTTTTTAATGCACATAGAATTGAGTAATAAAGCAGTTTACAAATCAATTTTGCAAGCTTATTACAAATGGACTGAAGGTCATGCTTACTCTTACTCATTTTTTATTACTTTCATTACTGCCTTATTTTAAAAACAATTCACTGCCTTTTTTAAATTAATGATCACACAAGGCATTTAGTTTGTTCCTATAGTTTAGTCATGTACAAGGTGGTACAGATGGTTTTTTCTGCACCACTAGGTTCATATGACCATGTTATATTGCATTACAGATTTAGTTGTCTAACTGCCGTTCATCCGGAAAGAATACACACTGAGAATTTTGCTTAATGCTAGCACTTTCAGGCATGAAATACAAAACACTACATGGGCATAGTCCTGTTAGGGCCTTAACACTGAAAAAACATTCTTGTAAGTTAAGTCTCCATTTTTTATTATATCTGTTCTCTAACTTGTGTAACTAAAATAGATACTGTTTATTCCATATACTAAAATGTTCAAAAAATCTGAAAGAAGAACAGCTGAATACATTTTCTTAAAAACATTTTTAAAATATTCCCCAAGGTAAATATAAGCATTGATAAACTACTTACATGAACACTGGTGTGTGTAAATATACCACTTTCATATAAGAAGATACTATATAGTTTCTAAAAACATGAACTTATAAGTAACTACTATGACAATGTCTTTTTCTGGATATGTCACTTCTGTGAAGCTGCTGAACATAAATTTAGAAGCTGCATCTTCATGTGTCCTGTATCATAATGAACTAAGAGCTTTTTACTTCTCAACCAAGAAGGGACATTGATATTCTCTTTGTGTTTGTCTTTGAATTATGACTTGAATTATGACTTTAACCAAATGTGGAAAGATGTGAAATACTTGGCCCATGATCAAATAGGAAATCAGGGTAAAGTCAGAATAAAACAGTAGTTTCCATGATTTAATTTTTGTTTACCCGAAATTTGCTGTTTACTTGGACCATAAATATCCACTTGAGAATATAATGAGAATCATAACACCTCTAAATAAATGTAGATAAATGCATACACACAATTTCATTTATTATGTCACAGTTTGAATAATAAACTCCCCCATCCCAAGCCCAAACCCTTCCATTAACCTCCCCGAGAGTCCCCTAGGATTAGTTCACTCCTAATATTACTTCCAGTGTTGACTTACTTTGCTTATATCATTGAGCTAATCAAAATTATAAAAAATTATATATTTAAATTATATATATTAATTATATATCTATATATTATATATATTAAATTATATATTAAAATTATATATCTTATATATAAGAGCTACAAAAATTAATGCTAAACAAAAATTAATGATAAGAACTACATTTCTACCCTCTCTCTCAGGGTAACGAGACTTTATAAAATGGTTTTGTTAAACTTTTCCAAATTGAGAAGATCTCATCAATCTGAACTTTCTCTCTCTGTCTCCATCTCTGTCTCTCTCCTGTGAAAGCTGGTTCTCATCTACCAGAGTGTGGCAGAAAACTACTGTGCCAATTTGACTTTAAATAATTTTTCTATTAGGAATATACCTAGGAATATTAGAAACAATAATATTTCTCACAGAAATACAAATATTTTTGAAAAATCCTTCATATATGTTCCTAATTGCTGAATTTCTTCACAACTATAAATTCCCAGTCATTCCCTCAGCTCAATTTCTCATCATTTCTACAAATTCTTAGAACTTAGATTATCTAATAATTAAAACCCAGTTAAATGTAAATGAAAGTATTTTACTCTTGCTTGTTTCAGCTTAGTTGAATTAAGGACTTAAAAGTAGAGGGAAACTCAAGTTCAAGCAGTCATGCAGATCAAAGAAGGCAGTGGGGTAAGGAGAGGGCGTGTGTGTGCTTATGTCGGGCAGCCGGTGAAGTGGGGGGTATTATAAAGGTCGTAAATAGAGATATTTCCCCTTACAAAGAATTAGGGGTGGGAAGAAGTGTCTTTACTTGGAACCTTGAAAACAGACTGTGCCTGGCTGGTGTAGCTCAGTGGATTGAGGGCGGGCTGGGAACCAGAGGGTCCCGGTTCGATTCCCAGTCAGGGCACATGCATGGTTTGCGGGCCAGGTCCCTGTGAGGGCCATGTGAGAGGCAACCATACATTGCTGTTTCTCTCCTTCTCTTTCTCCCTCCCTTCCTCTCTCTCTAAAAATAAATTAGAAAAAAAAAACAGACTGTGCAGAGCATTTCATGGGTGTTCCCAGGAGACATGCCTATCGGGAAGGGAGAAAGGCAGGACTGAGCAAATGGAACCTGTTATGCAAATGCAGCTGAAGCTTCAGCAGGTCCTCCTAGAGCTTTGGAGCTGGAGAGCCCTTCAAAATCATGCCACACTGAAGGCAGGGTATCGGGACTTTGTATTCTTTCATCACCTGTCACTGGTTATAGCCAGGCCAGGGGAAGGGCCATATCCTTGGGTAAGGCAGTTGCCTGCCTTTGACAATTCCCAGCAAGGGGCAGAACCACGTGCCCTTGTCAGACGACATTCCAGCAGCATGGTTCCAGCCCTGAGGGGGGTGTCAGGCTGCATGGCACAGTACAGAGGGGAGGACAGCCAGCTTTTGGTCCAAAAAAAACCAATGATCTAAATGAAGTTCATTATCAACTATTATCACACAAAATAAAGATTTTTGAATAAGTGTGAATCTACCTTTCTGAAATCAGGGTATTCAAAAGTCTGACACTTATTGGAAGCCTTAAAACCACTGTGAATTTTTTTCCTCCAGCTAAAGAGTTCTGAACGTGAAGAGAAACATGACTTTAATTTCTGAGTCAGAGAGAATGCCATTTCCAATTTCATGGGACAAACAGGGAACACAGTCAACATATCTGCCTTTTCTTTTTAGGCAGAAAATTTTTGTGGAGGTACCTGCAAGGCAGAGTCTTCCCTACTCCTAACTATATAAGGAGGTACACAATGTCGTCTGCGTGCTGCCACAGCAACCTAGAGTACTGTCAGAGAAGGCAGCAGAGAGCAGTAAGACTGGGGAAAAGTGTCCTTCCATGTGCACTCAGGGCTGGATTAGCTAAACTGAGCTGTGGGTGACAAACGGAGCAGGTTGACTCTGGTATCAGTGACAACAGAAGAACGCCAGTGAGTACCCTGACCATTGAACCTGAAGCTGAACATGGGGCTCTTTAAAGAAGAGGAGGTGGTGAGTAATGCCTTGGACAACTAAGACTTGTGGGACATTTCCAAAGGTGAGAGCAGAGAAAAGGTAAGATCTTACTATAAGGCAGTAAGAATAGGACCGAATTGGAATCTGGAAGCCATGTGAGTCCTGACCCAACAGTGCACGGCACGCCTGTGTGGGAATTGGCACGTCAAGTCTGCAGCATGTGTGCGAGCAAGCGCAGGAGCTACACCAGCAGAGAACCTCTGGGACAGGTTCACAAATGTCTGAGAGGCACAGCTTCCAACCTGGCCAGGTCATTATACACACACACACACACACACACACACACACACACACACACATATGTATAACTAGGTTTCCACGTTATAACTGCTTAATAAATCAATGATTTACCCAACTGTTATTTCATTTCTCTTCAATTGATTTCTTCCTTTTCCAAATGTCAGGTTAAACAATCTATTCAAGTTGTATGAAAATAATAACCTGTTTACTTAGAATGACCTAGGATGACCAAGTAGTTATAACATTGACAGGAACTCTCTTCATGGAATATTCTAAATACAAATGGCACAAACACCAGTTATCCAAATGTGTGAGTAGGGACCGTGCCTTATTTAGCGTTGCTAAGTAACAAAATCTTCCAAATGATATACAAGTAGGGACTCTGGTGTGGATTTTCTGATTTAAGCGATCATTAACATTCATTGTTAGCGAAGGGATAGTGCATACTTCTTCTCAACTACCAGCAATTTTTGATTTTAGAAATATAATTTTGCTCAAATCCTAGGGGAAACATGATATAAAGTTAATTGTAACCTATGACTAAACTTTTTCATTAGCAGCCACATTATGTGTCCTTTTTCTATATTAAATTTAATCTTTAAAAAGAAGAAACTTCCAAACACATAACAGAAAACCTTATTATGTTGTAAAAATTTTAATTAAATTTATCTAATAATAGATTGTTTCTAGGTAATTCTTGTTGAGGAAAACTCTATATTACTATAGAGGCTCTTCATCTTTGAATTAAAGGATGACTTTCAGCTCCAGTGGAGAATAATAAAAACATTGTTAATGCTCTTTTATAAACCAGCTATACAGAAAATTTCTTTGTTCCTTAGTGAGGTCTGAAAATTGAGATACAAATTTGAGGGAGAATGCAGCTCTTCAGGAAAATATGTATTTTATGTCAATTATTCATAATATTGAGTCCAAAGCATATAAATACATTTTTAAGGACTTATATTAGCTAGATAATTCCCTAAATTACCGACTGTATTATTTTATGTGTAGACTTAGCTTCAGTCAAAGCTTTTAGAGTAATTCAAACTTTTATTTTGGTAAGGATGAAAGTAAAATTCTGCTTTGATTTGGGGAGTATGATTTTAATCCTTTCAAAGATAATGGAAGATAATTATAGTACCTTAATAAGATTAAATCAAAAGTTCCCCTTTAAAAATTACTGTAAGAGTAAGAAGCTATAAAAATTTATTTTATTAAATTCTTACATTTAGTTCCACTTAAAATTTATCTTTATAGTTTTATATAAACATTAATTAACTTAGACCAGTAGTTTCCAAAATTTAGTGGGTATCAGAATGATCCAAAGAGTTTGTTAAAATATGGATTGTTGAACTTCTGTACTTCTGAATCAGTTCTTCTGGTGTAAGACCCAAGAACCCGTATCTCAAACACGTTGCAAGGTGATGCTGGTGGTCTCACACTTGGAGAGTCACTGAGATAGACAATCTGGTGAATGCTGATTCAACATGGAAAAGAACTTAATTACTCAATGTAATAATAATATTTATTTCTTTATATATTTTACAAATATATATTAGATACTTACTATTTGCAAAATGTGGGGGGGGGTACCTGCTATGAACTAGAGCTGAACAATTTGAAACATAGAATGCATTCATTTTCCCTTTGGAAGTATATCGTTCAATTAATACTTTTTTATTTAAAATAGGTTTTCCGTGGAGAGCAGTATGGAGTTACCTCAAAAAATTAAAAATGGAACTGCCTTAGAATTCAACTTCTGGGAACATATCCAAAGAAACCCAAAACACAAATTCGAAAGAGTATAAGCACCCCTAGCTCATTGCAGTGTTATTTACAATAGCCAGGATTTGGAAGCAGCCCAAGTGCCCATCAGTAGATGAGTGGATAAAAAAGCTGTTGTACATTTACACAATGGAACACTACTCAGCTTTAAAACAGAAGGAGCTCTTATCTTTTGCAACAGCATGGATGGACCTGGAGAGCATTATGCTAAGTGAAATAAGCCAGTCAGAGAAAGACAAATAGTATATGATATCACTTACATGTGGAATCTAATGGACAAAATAAACAAGCAAACAAGTTTTCTCAACCTCTCTTGAGAACATGTTAACAAATTAAAATATGTGTATCTCTGTGTGTGTGTGTGTGTGTGTGTGTATGTGAACCAGATTGGTGATTATAGATTCCTGCTATAAAAGAGAAGAAATACAAAACTCAAATATACTTGCAAATAATTTAAAATGAAACTTAAATAATACTTTATTTAAAGTAATAAAAGCAATCTTTTCTTAAATTTGACAATTAATTTTTTCTTTTTGAAATTAATAGTGTAAGCTAGAAGAACACATGATTTGATTATATTCCACATTGTGCAAATATTTTATAGCAAAAGATATATTAGACCAAAAAAAAAGAGAAAACTCATTTTTCCATTGCTATTATTTCCTTTAGATGTGTCCTCCTTCTAGTTGGTAGAAAAAGTACAATTTTCTTTTTAGTCTGTGTCATTGCCATGTTTGTAGATTGCAGGGTTTTTACAGAAGCTATCAATGAGATAAAACATTTAATTATATCTTTTATTTGGTACTTATTTTTATTAGATAGAAATTTGTTAACTCAGTTGTGTAGTATTTATCAATTTGATAGATATGCCTATCAAAATAATCCTTTTTCTCGTATTTACTTTACTCCAGGGTACATAAGTTATCTATATGCTGCTGATCCTAAATCACTGACACAGAATAAGTGTGTTAAAAAGTAGTTTTTCCCAGAGAAAGATGTTCACTTTTCTTGTGTAGAGTTCCTAACCCTGAAACTAAATGTGTGGACTGAAAAATGACCCACCACTTCATTAACTAGAAAGCAGGTCTCTGGGTCCCAGAATTTACTCAGCCCCATTTATCATAATGTCTTTTTATGATCCATCTTTTCTACTGTGTGTTTACCTCCTTTACTTTCATTTAATATTTTAAATTTAATACTTCATTTTATTTGTGTTTCTTGTGTTGTCACTTCACAGTTTTTCCTGTATTTTGTCTACACTTCAAGAGAGGGATTTAAATGAGAGAAACTCATATCTTCTTGGTTGCCTTGTCTCTATTACTCTTACTTAAACCCCGCCACTTGGGGGCACACACACACACACATACACACTCCTTAGTTAGATAATACCTTAAGTATGTTGAAGGTAAGATATTTCTGTAAAAAAAAAGATGTTTTAACTTTCTTTTATTTCTTTTTTGTTTGTTTGTTAGAGTGGCTACCCCAGGAACAACAGTGTTGGAAATAGTCAATAACATTATTTTATAGTTATAACAAGTAATACTTGAAGAAAAAGTCAGCAGGAGTTTGCCAAAGATCAGACATAATACAAAGTAGAAATTGTATAATATCAGAAATTACCAAGCATAATCTGTCGCTTACTTTTTCTTCTTGATCTAACAATCAACCCACCAAAAATTGACACCGAATAAAGGGAAATTTAGTGTGTAATGATAGAAGGGTATAATCTAAACCCAATACACTGGTTGTAAATAATGGGCCTTTGAAATGCTCTGGAAACAAGTTTATCTGCATATTTGTACTCTTTTCAATGATTCCCTCTCTGAATGACAGCTGCAGTGTAGGGAAACCATTCATGTTCACAATATAAGAAACGATCTCTGCTGAAATTTCTGTCACGTGTACATGAGCTACTACTTTAATCACAGTATAAAGTAACATAGATTATGTATTATATCCTGGGAGGCTACCATAGATATTCCTGATACAGCTTTCTCTTTTTCACTTCCATCCAATTTGACAAACCGTACAAGATAACTATCCAATGGAAAAAGTGAAGAATTTGTGAAGACAGTGAAGAAACTAAACTAGGTATCCACCCAAACAAACGATCTTATTGACATTATGACCTAAATACAGGCTGACATTACCAAAAGTATATTCTCAGGAATTATTCAATGATGCATGAATTTGTTAGAAAAAACATAAAAATTCATAACAGCCAGCAACTTAAAAGAATGAAACTTTGGTATCACAATAGTTTCTTAATGATACTTCAATTTTGTTCTTATATGTGCTACTAAGGGGACTTACAAGTTAATGATTTTTTTTAAAGATTTTATTTATTTATTTTTAGAGAGAGGAGAAGGGAGGGAGAAATAACAATGTATGGTTGCCTCTCACATGGCCCTCACTGGGGACCTGGCCCGCAACCCAGGCATGTGCCCCGACGGGGAATCGAACCGGGGCCCTCTGGTTCCCAACCTGCGCTCAATCCACTGAGCTACACCAGCCGGGGCACTAGTTAATGATTTTGATAGAGAAGTTTCTCCAAGTGTGAGACTGTTCAGAGAAAATATTCAGAATATTGGCATCATATTAAAATATTTGTCTCAATATGGCTCTAAGAGAATATTGTACTGTCGTTTACACATAACTAAGGAAGTAACTGATACTGAAAACATTCTCATTTGGTGTAAATATGATTTAGTAGTATAGTAAGATTTACAACATAGGATTTTGAGACTGTTGTTTTTAAATATTATATACATTTTGTAATC
This sequence comes from Micronycteris hirsuta, assembly GCA_004026765.1. Lineage (NCBI taxonomy): Eukaryota > Metazoa > Chordata > Mammalia > Chiroptera > Phyllostomidae > Micronycteris > Micronycteris hirsuta. The sequence continues at coordinate 26,113 of PVJI01013595.1, forward strand.
TGAATTTATATACAATATAACAATTTCTTTTTAAAAGTATTTAAGTTTGTGATAAGGCTTTCAGCTTCTCACAGACAATGATACTTAAATTCCAACTTCCTCATTGATCCCCTTAAAAATCAAAGAGAGCAATAAGGAGTTGAATAAAAATACTCATAAACTATGCCTAAAGAATTATTAGTGAAATAGACATTACAAACTTTAATTTACATATAAGTGGGGAAATAAATGCCCAAATTCAGAAGAATGGAGAGCACACTGCAGTAGAGTCAGAAAGAAACCAAGTGAAAAAAGTGGAATACGAAAGTCTCCTTGGAGTGGTGAAAGACGTATCACATAGGGTTTACCCTCAGAATAAGAGGGCTGCACTCCGGGTAAAAAGTACTGAAAGCAGGTTAGTGACCTGAATGAACAGAGCGCTGGTTAGTAGAGAGACAGTAAAAAGTGGTTTGAAAAGCCCCAGAGAGCAGCCTCAGAAAAGCACCACCTCTTGGAGAGGTGGAGGAACTTCAAAGGTTCCTTGGAGAGAGGGAAATAAGGAAGCAGCTGAATATAACGTCCCTTTACTGGTCCCTTTGCTGATATAAGAGGGCATAGAAGAATCAGAAGACGAAGAAAAAAAAAAAAACAGATACTGCCATATACAGTCATACCTCAGTACTTGTCAGCTTTAGAACTTTTCAAATCCTTTACTCGTCCCATTTTGATGACAAAAATAGAAAATGTTTCAGCACTCAGCGCTTGCTTGAGACTCGTCACACTTGCAATGTTGCCCCACAAGAGAAAATGTTTCATTGTTCAGTAGTCGTCAGTTTTGGTACTCATCACGAGTTACTGAATGATTTAATGACAAGTACCGAGGTACCATTGTATTTTAAAGAACAAGCCAAAAACAACAAAACAAAACAAATCACCCAACTCCTTGTAATGTATAAATGAGCCTTTGAACTAAAAACTTAAGAAAACACTCAAATAAGGCACATTTTATTTTTTTGCCGCTAACCAGATTTCTTATTAATGCTAGTCCAGGGAAAGTCCTGAATAAATAGATATAAACAAGTAAAGTTTAATAGTTGTACAAAGATATCATATGATAAAGAACAGAAAGTGGAAATAAAACATATTTTGTAGAGAAAAGTATGCTAAAAATTGCATTATGAAACAGGAGATAAATATAGCACACAAAAATGAATTTAAATTTATTTAAACCAGCAATTGAATAAATGAAGTAGATTACAAGTCAGGAATTTAAAAACACAATAAAAACTGAACAAACAAAAAATGCAAAGCAAGAACTAAAAAAATATATAGGATAAATTCAGGAAAGAAAAATACAAAAGTCATCTAAAAATTTAAAACCACATTACAAGCTACCCACAAGAAATAAAGATTGCAAATGGTAGAAGCCAAGAAAATAAAACAGAAATAAAAAGAGAAAAATTATATGAAAAACAGGTAAAGAAGGTCCAACATATATATAATCTGAGTCCCTGAAGAAAAGCAAACAAAAAGAAATAATATTAATCTTTAAAATTATAATTAAATTTCCTGAAATAAAAGATGAATTAAATTTATGTATTATATCTGGGAAAACTGAGTTGGGATAATCAAGTCAAGACATATGCTAATAACAATTTTAGACTTTAAAAATCTCTCTTGGTTTGATTGAAAAGTATTAAATTCTACTATTATTAGTTAATTTCTAAAATTTTCAGAGACTCTGAGAAATATATTAAAATCACAAAGGACAGTCAAGTAGGTTGATCTCAGACTTTACATTAGCAACATCTGATGTAAGAAACGAGTGGAACAGTATCTGTAAGGTTCACAAGGCAATAAAGTGTGAGCTGAATATATATATCTACCTAACTATTCTTCAAGGGTAAAGGCTACAGAAAATAGTGTTCAGTGCAAAAGAACCCTGAAAATATTTTACCCATGAACATTTCTTGAAAAGAATAAACTTATCCCAAAAGTTATATAAGTAGTGACCACCCCCAAACCTGGCTTTCTTCTGGAGAGCAGGCCCCTTGTAGTACAGACTTCTGCTGCTACATGAGTGTTCTAGGAACCCATCTGTATCAGTGTGCCAGCTGGCATTGTTGTGAGAGGCTGTGTTTGGCTTCAGTGAATTTTTTTGGAAGACTCTTTCAACACATTTGCCCTTTTCATGATGGGTGATTTACGAGTGCACCTGTCCACACTGAGTTTAGTGTTCAGCAGTTTTTGACCAAAAATGGCATGGCCCCCATGCCCCACCCTCCCGTTCACCTAATCTTGCTCTGAATGACATGTTTTCTTATTTCCCCAGATGAAAAAAGTCCTCAAAGGGAAATGTTTTGTCGATGTGGAAGATGTGAAACAAAAAATGGCAGAAACAGTAAAAGGCATCAAAATCGATGAGTTCAAAAACTGTTTTGAGCAGTGAAAAAAATGTCCTGATAGGTGTATTACATTAAATAGAGAGTACTTTGAAGGTGACAAAAGTTTAAACTTGTAAGAATAAATATACAATTTTTTAATAACTAAGTTGTTTTTTGGTGTTCTCCCTTATATTTAGGAAAACATTTGCAAAAAGAGTAGTGCTAAGCATTGAATACATTTCATTAGAAATTTAAAACCATAAAAATGTGAGAGGTAAGTATGTAAACATTACAAACTTGACAAGCTAAAAACACCATGACCAATCAAAATGGGAGAAGAAAGAGGAAAACATAAAATAAACTCAGTAAGTGTCTTTTTGGTACTAGGAAGCACTCAAATGATATACTTTAAATTGACAAACTGAATGGTAAGATGCTAGGTATAATTCAGAGTGCAAAGATAAGCACTAAGATAATATTGACTAAAATCACATGATGAAAAGGGGAGAAAAAGAAATACAAGCTAATTTTATTCTTGCTCATAGTAAGGAATGAAAATACATTGAGGGGAAGCAGAAGTGATTCAAGCCATCATATAAACTTTTTAAATAAAGATATAACCACTGGAAAAAAAATACAAATGTTGCTAAAAATTAAAATAAAAAGACAACAGGAAAAACAAGCAAAATACAGTTGTAAAAAACAGCTAAGAAAAACAGCATAAACATAATATATTTAACATAGAACGTGTTACTATTAAAACACATGCTAGTTATAAATGTAAATACCTATTATAGTTATTAAATGCTTTAAAAATACTATTCTTTTTGGAAAATTGAAAATTCTCTCTGAAAAACAATTTTTGAGTTAAAAACTAAGAAAACAAAGCTTGACCATTTTTTAGAAAAAAGATAATGAAAATACTACCTATCTGAATTTATAAGGTATATCTTACCCAGTGCTTAGAGAAAAATATCGAACCTTAAGGTCATATATCAAAAAAAAAAAAAATTGAAAGAATGAAAGTAAGTCAATGCAAGGAAAAGGCAACAAATTAAGTTCATAAAAAACAATAAAAATAAAAGGAAATTTGCAAGTTTGAAAACTAACAGAATTAGTAAACTAGTAAAAATTAGTTCCTTGGAAAGAAAAGTACTAATCAAAACTTTTAGATAGAGGAAAAAAATAAAGAACCAAGAAATGTCACAAAACAAATAAATATAGGAACAGAGCAAATATTAAAATTACCATAAAAGACCAGTTTGCATAATTCTGTTAAAATAAATTTTAAAAATTGACATGAAATAATGAATTTCTAAGAAATAAAATTTAGCAAAACTGGTACTTGTTGAGCTGGCTAATTTGACTAGAGCGACCTCTGGAGAGAAGAAAAGAAATTTGTCAAAAAACTACTCCACAAATAAGTACCAAGCCTAGATCGTTTTGCAGAGGTATCACATTTAACTTTTAAAGCTAGATAATACCCAAAGTATTTGAGTAGTTTAGTAGCACAGAAAAATAGAGAAGAAATTCCATTTTTGAAGGAATTATAATATTGATACCAAAATCGATGAAATTTAACACACACACAAAATTACAGAATTCCTAATGAACAATGATGCAAAAATTATAATTTAGCTTTAGATAAATTAATTCTACAGCATACTATAAAATGAAACGCCTCATGTCCAAATGTGGTTCCTTTCAGAGTTAAAGGGGTAATTTCATATTAGTAAACTCCATTAATAATATTTACCATAAAAATAAGAAAAGAAAATAGTGCACTTAATCTACAGATGCCAAAAGGCAACTTGCAAATTTCAACACTATTCTTAATGAAAATAAGTCAGTAGAAACTTCCTTGAAATTATAAAACACATTCAACTCAGCCCACATGACATCATTTCAATTATTTGGGAACTCTGGTGACATGCACACAAAAATTAGAAATAAGGAATGATGCTCACCAACAACATCTTTTTAATGATACATTGGAGGTAATAGCCAGTAGAATTAGACAATAGACAACTATTAGTTGTATAAGAATTTTACAGCAAAGTGTAAAGCAATTTCTATTTGACATGATATTATACTTGAAAAACTTGTGAGAGTCAATGTCCAAGCTACTGCAGACTAAGAAATTTCAGTAAGATAGTATGAAACTACTAAAACTTCAGTAACCTTAAAAATATAAAAGAGAAGATTCTATTTATAATATCAACAATGAAAAATTAAATATCAAGTAGCAAACTGAACTAGAAGTCATTTTCAAAATGAGGAAATTTTCAAAACACTTCAAAAAAGCACCAAAAAATTAGACTTTAAAATGAAAATATGTAAAATATACAATTTTGTATAGAATGACTCAACAGCATAAAGATTTTAATTTCTTTCAAATTAATTTATAAAATTCATGTGAATTTAATAAGAATAAATGAGAATACCAAATGGACTTTTTCTATCTAGATATTTTGTTTCTAAAGTTCATATAAAATATTAGGCAAGAAATAACTCCAAACCCCTAAAAATTAATATCAAAGAGAACATTTCATATTAGATATTAATGGTATATTTAAAAATGTGTGATCCTGCCCTGGTTGGTGTGACTCAGTGGATTGAGTGGTAGACTGGGAACCAAAGGGTCGCTGGTTGGATTCCCACTCAGGGCACATGCCTGGGCTGTGGGCCAGGTCCCCAGTAGGGGGTGCTCAAGAGGTAACCACATATGATGCTTCTCTCCCTCTCTTTCTCCATCCCTTCCCTTCTCTAGAAATACGTAAATAAAGTCTTTTTTAAAAAGTGTGATCCTGAAGGAAAAATAGACCAACAGTACAGAGTAAATTTGAGGAACAGATTAACGTACACAAGAATATGGGATAACAGTGGCATCTCAAATTACTAGTGAAAAGATAGACTTACTAATCAATAAAAAGGTGGACTGCCACTGATAAAATTATAAATAAAATTCATACCTTGTACGATAAACCAAGCAAAACTTAAATGCATCAGAGATCCTAACATATAAAACCATACAATTTCTAGATTAAAAATGAATTTACAAACTTGGCATGGTTAAAGCTTTTCTAATATAACTCAAAAATTCAGAATCAATACAGAAAAAGGTTGATAAATTTAGCCAAATTGCAAAAAAGGCTTTGCATGGGAAAAAAATCAGGAAAAAGATGAAAAACAAAAAACCCCAGCTATTTGCTGAAGAAGTGATTTGCAACTTATTTTGAAATTTGAAAGAACAACAACAACAAAAAACAATTGAAAGTGCATACAAGAAATGGACAGTTGACAGAAAAAGAAAGGCCTATAGTTCTTAACTATACGAACCTCGCTGATAATAATAGAAATGTAAACTAAAACTAATTCAGATACTACTAACCTAGTATAAAAAAAAATCAAGAAGGCTGGCTCACTCTGTTAGTATTGCTTTGAGGCAAAGGTCTAATATATTGCTTGTGAGAATATAGCATGGTTCAAGCCATAAGGAGGGGAGTTTGGTAGTATATAAAAAAATTACATATGTATCTAAATTTTGACCCAGGAATCCCACTTATGGAACCTACCCTGAAGATGCTTTATTTTCAAAATATACATATACATATATGAAAATATACATGCACAATGTATTCTGGCATTATTTGTAATTGCCAAAGTTTAGAAACAACCCAAACATCTATCAGTAGGAGACTGGTTGAATTTACTATGGTACATGCAAGTCAGATGGCTGTGAAAGCAGCTATTTGATTCTGTAAGGAATGAAAGTGCAATGTCAGCTATGGCTTTTTTCATAGAAAATTATTTTACTTCAAGTGTAAATATATTTTAAGAATTGAAATATACAAAAATGTATTAAAATTATTTCAATAACAGAATATAACAAATATTATGTACATGTTACTTTTACTTACGGTTGACAGTTTTGATTGGTAATATTGGATTTACTCTCTCTGGGGAAGCAGCATTTTCCTCATCTGTCACATATTCAAAATTAATGATGAACATCATAGCCACGCCCTCTTGGTTTTTCACTGGAATTATGTGAGTGTTGCAAATGAAAGTGGACCCTAAGGGAATGAAAGATGAGTGTTAGGTTAAAATATGCCAACATTTTGAAGTGTTAGTAATATTAAAATTTTAATAAAACCCTATGGACTTTTCTAAAATGGTCACTGAATTAAATTAAAAATACTTTTATTTTTTCTCACTATAGTATGATTTTATTGCAATAAGTAATACAGGGATATGGGAAGCTTCCCTATCATGAATTTGAATAACTTTGATTCTTTTCCTTCCCCAGGTAGCCACCACACTAACTTCATATACATTAATCCCTTCAATTTTTACTAAAATTAAATACTGTCATTCCATAAACAATTGGACTTTTCCATTTTGAAAGATTATACAAATAGAGACATATGGTACATATCATTTACAATTAACATTTTTTCAATTAAAGTTATATTTAATATTATTAGTTTCAGGTGTACAGCGCAGTGGTTAGACATTTATATAATTTACAAAGTAATCCCCAATAATTCTGGAACCCACCTGGTACTATACATAGTTATTATAGTATTATTAATTATATTTCCTCTGCTGTAGTTTACATCCCTGTGACTATTTTGCAACTACCACTTTGTACTTCTTCAAAAAATACTTTGATTTTTAATTTCATATTGTATTGTATATACATTTACATAAAATATGCATAAAATTTCTCAGGAAGTATTAACAGACAAATTCAGGCACTACATTATGGAATAACAGAATTTTAATTCTCATTTATTTTCACTCCTACCTCTATAATAATTAGTATAGGGAAAAAAGTATAGTCTTTTTTTTGTTTGTTTTTAACATTTTTTAAAAATTGTTGTTCAAGTACAATTTTCTGCCTTTCCCCCTTCCCTCCCCACCACTCGAGCCCTCCCGACCTCCTTCCCCTGTTTCTATGCCCCCTTGTTATTGTCCACATGTCCTTTATAATTGTTCCTGTAAACCCTTCACCCTTTTCCTCCATTACCCCCTCCCCACTCCCCTCTGTTCACTGTTAGCCTGCTCTCAATTCCAATGTCTTTGGTTATATTTTGCTTGCTTGCTTGTTTTGTTGGTTAGGTTCCAGTTAAAGGTGAGATCATATGGTGTTTGTCTTTCGCCACCTGGCTTATTTCACTTAGCATAATGCTCTCCAGTTCCATCCATGATGTCCCAAAGGACATCCTTCTTTCTTTCTGCTGCATAGAATTCCATTGTGTAAATGTACCATAGTTTTTGATCCATTCATTTACTGATGGGCACTTAGGTTGCTTCTAGCACTTGGCTATTGTAAATTGTGCTGCTATGAACATTGTGGTGCATAGGTTCTTTTGGATTGCTGTTTCAGGGTTCTTAGGATATAATCCTAGCAGTGGAATTGCCAGATCAAAAGGTAGTTCCATTTTTAGTTTTCTGAGGAAATTCCACACTGTTTTCCATAGTGGTTGTACCAGTCTGCAATTCCACCAATAGTGCACTAGGGTTCCCTTTTCTCCACAACCTCTCCAGCACTTGTTGCTTATTGGTTAGTTTATGATGGCTATTCTGACCAGTGTGAAGTGGTAGCTCATTGTGGTTTTAATATTACTAGCCAGCAGTACTGAGCATCTTCTTATATGTCTCTGGACCCTCTGTGTGTCTTCCTTGGAGAAGTGTTTGTTCAAGTCCTTTGCCCATTTTTTAATTGGGTTGCTTGTCTTCTTAGAGTGGAGTCATGTGAGTTCTTTATATATTTTGGAGATAAAACCCTTGTCTGAGGTATCATTGGCAAATATGTTTTCCCATACCATTGGTTCTCTTTTTATTTTAATGCTATTTCCTTTAGCTGTCCAGAAGCTTTTGATGAGATCCAATTTGCTTGGATCCTTTATGTCCCTTGCTCTAGGGGACATATCAATGAAAATATTGCTGCATGGAATATCTGAGATTTTCCTGCCTATGTTCTCTTCTAGGAATTTTATGGTGTCATGACATATATTTAAGTCTTTTATCCACCTTGAATTTATTTTTATGTATGGTGTAAGTTGGTGCTCGAGTTTCTTTTTTCTTTTTCTTTTTTTTTTTTTTTGCATGTAGCTGTCGAGCTCTCTCAACATCATTTGTTGCAGAGGCTATTTTTGCTCCATTATATGCTTCTTCCCTCTATGTCAAATATTAATTGACCATAGAGATTTGGGTTCATTTCTGGGCTCTCTATTCTGTTTCATTGGCCCATGTGTCTGTTCTTATGCCAGTACCAGGCTGTTTTGATTACAGTGGCCTTGTAATACAGTTTGATGTTAGGTTTTGTGATCCCTCCTAATTTGCAGTTCTCTCTCAAAATTGCTGCAGCTATTCAGGGTTGTTTATGGTTCCATATAAATTTTTGAAGTGTTTGTATCTGTGAAATATATCATTGGTACTTTAATAGGGATTGCATGAATCTATAAATTGCTTTGGTTTTCTAGAAAAAATTCTTGGCCTTTCCTTATATATTTTGCTTAAATCTGAATCAATATAAAATACATGTATATAAACAATGAAGATAACTCATTTAGTGTTATTTTGATTTTAGTATTAAGGAAATTATTTGCTGTTTCTCACTTATTTTCTTGGACATAAACTAGTAATTTACTGACTCTCTTTCACATATGTTCCAGTATTTGTTTCCCTTTATTTGCAAAATTCCCAATGTTCAAATTATAATAATTTTATTTGTTTTGTAATCTGTCAGCAAATAAAAACAAAAGTTTTGTCTATGTTATTGTGTTAATTTGGTCCCTTCAAACCAAAAGGTGAAATTCTGTTTTTTTTTAAATATATTTATTGGTTTTGTTATTATAGTTGTCCCAATTTTTCCCTTTATTCCCCTTATGACTGGTACCTCCTTCCCTCCAGCAATTTACCCCCTTAGTTCATGTCCATGGGTCATGCTTCTCCATTTCTTATACTATTCTTAACATCCCCCTTTCTATTTTGTACCTACCAATTTATGCTTCTTAATCCCTGCACCTTTTCCCCTGTTCCTCTTTCCCTCTCCCAACTGATACCCCTCAAAGTGATCTCCATATCTATGATTCTGTTCCTGTTCTGATTGTTTGCTTAGTTTGTATTCTAGATTCAATTGTTGATAGTTGTGAATTTGTTGCCATTTTAACATTCATAGTTTTTTTTAAGATTTTATTTATTAATTTTTAGGAAGGGAAAGGGAAGGAGAAAGGGAAAGAAACATCTTTCTGTGGTTGCCTCTCATGCATCCCCTACTGAGGACCTGGTCTGCAACCCAGGCATGTGCCCTGACTGGGAATCGAACCGGTGACCCTTTGGTTCACAGTCCATGCTCAATCCATTGAGCTACACCAGCCAAAGCTATTGTTCATAGTTTTGATCCTCTTTTTCTTAAATAAGTCCCTTTAACAGTTCACATAATAATGGTTTTGTGATGATGAACTCCTTTAGATTTACCTTGTCTGGGAAGCACTTTATCTGCCCTTCATTTCTAAATGATAGCTTTGCTGAATAGAATAATCTAGGCTGTAGGTCCTTGCTTTTCATCACTTTGAATATTTCTTGCCAGCCCCTTCTAGCCTGCAAAGTATCTTTTGAGACATCAGCTGACAGTCTTATGGGAACTCATTTGTAGGCAACTCTTTGCTTTTGTCTTGTTGCTTTTAAGATTCTCTCTTTATCTTTAACCTTTGGCATTTTAATTATGACGTGTCTTGGCGTGGTCCTCTTTGGGTCCAACTTGTTTGGTAGTCTGTGCTTCCTGGACTTGTATGTCTATTTTCTCCACCAAATTAGAGAAGTTTTCTTTTATTATTTTTTAAGTAAGTTTTCAATTTCTTACTCTTCTTCTTTTCCTTCTGGCATCCCTATGATTCAGGTGGTACATTGGAGATGTCCCAGGTGCTCCTTAGACGATCCTCATTTTTTGAATTTTTTTCTTCTCGTTATTCTTATTGAATGCTTTTTTCTTCCTTATGTTCTAAATCATTGACTTGAATCTTGACCTCACCCTCTCCACTGTTGGTCACCTGTAGATTTTTCTTTATTTCACTTAATGTAATCTTCATTCCTGTCTGGGCCCTTTTTATGCTCTTGCCACACTCAGTGAGTTCTTTGAACATCCTGAGAACCAGTGTTTGAACTCTGCATCTGATAGGTTATCTCCATTTCATTTAGTTCTTTTTCTGGGGTTTTGTTCTGTTCTTTCACTTGGTTCATATTTCTTTGTCTCCTCAATTTGGCAGATTATTTGCTCGTGTTTGTTTCCATATATTAGGTGGAGCTGCTTTGACTCCCTGTCTTAGTAGCATGGCCTATTGTAGCAAATTCACCTGCAAATTGTGTGGAGCAAAGCCTTAGTTAATTGCCGGGGCGTGGCAACCTGTTTCACTGCTTTGTGGCTCTGTGTGGGGGCAGGGCTTAGAGAGGGGACAGTGCTGCTGCCTTGCTTCTGGAGGTTTGCCAGGAGGAAGCTGTCTCCCAGCATTCTTTCTGTTTCCAGTCACTTCATTTTCTCCTCATATGACACTGATGACCTTCCACCTATTGTCCTGATGTTGAATCTCACAGTGGATGGGTCTGTGTAAGTCCTAAGTTTGTGTGGGCCCTTTAAGATGTGTCTTCTGAAAATCCAGCAGCTTCTTTTGCCTCTCCAAGCCCCAGTGGTTTTTACAGCCAGAAATTATGGGGATTTATCTTCTTGGAGCTGGAACATGGGGCTGTGTGGTCTGGCCTGAGACTGGGATCCCTTGCTCATGAGGTATCCCTCCTGATTTTTATCCACCACATGTGAATGCGGGACCATCCTTTCTGATGCTGCTCTGCACCACTCCAAGGCTCTGCGCCTCTCCACCTGCCTCCACAGCTCTGCCCCTCCCACCTGTCTGGGTGAATGTGACTTCCTTAAATCCTTGGTTGTCAGACTTCCATATAGCTTGATTTTTTGACTATTCTGGGTGATGTTTGTTTTGTGGTATAGTTGTAATTTTTTCTGTAGTTGTGTGAGTAGGTGAAGTGTGTTTACCTATGCCTCCATCCTGACAGAAAATTCCATCTGAATTTTTTAATGAACACAATTATAGGGTTAATTATATATATTTTATTAGTATCATCTGGAAATGATCAAAGGGATGACTCAGTTTACAATCAACCATCACCCAACCTTGGACAGAAAGCTTTCAAAACTGAGTACAGACTTAAAACAGTTTCCTCATGTTTTTATCATATGAATATTTTGTTGAGATATAATTAAAATATAATATATATTAGTGTCAGATGTGCAACATAATGACTCAATATCTGTATATATTGTGAAAAGATCAGTGTCTAGTTAACATCACCATATAGTTTATTTTTTCCTTTTTGTTCTTGTGATGAGGACTTTTAAGATTACTCTCGCAGCAATGATTAAATATGCAATATAGTATTATTATTAAGTAGATAGTTACCACGCTGTACATTACAGCCCATTATTTATTTATTTTATATCTGGAAGTTTGTACCTTTTGACCCCCTTCACTCATTTTGTCCATCCCACCCAACCCCTTCTCTGGCAACCACCCATCTGTGCTCTGTGTCTATGAGCGTTTGTTTTGCTGTTGTTATTGTTTGTTTGTTTTGTTTGTTAGCATCCACATATAAATGAGATCATATACTATTTGCCTTCACCTGACTTATTTCACTTAGCAAAATGTTCTCAAGGTCTTGAATAATTTTTTTAGTCATGGTGATAGAAATATCACAGATTAGAGATTTGTTTGGGTTAAAAGTACTGTGTTTTTAAAATGCAAAAGGTTCAGGAAGAGTTGTCATTCAAGTAATAGTGTGTTTTTTTATTGTTTTCATTTTTTCACACTTTTAATTAAATTTACTGGGGTGATGTTGGTTAATAAATTTATATAGGTTTTAAGTGTACAATTTTATAATACATCATATGTATATTGCATTGTGTGTTGACCATCCAAAGTCAAATCTGTTGTCACTGCTTATTTGACTCCCTTTACCCTTTACTACCACCAGGCCCCCCTTCCCTCTGGAAACCACCACACTGTTGTTTGTGTCTATGAGATTTTGTTTGTTCATCTTGTTTGTTCATTTGTTTCTTCAATTTTACATCCCACATAAGTGAAATCATGTGGTTCCTGAATTACTCTGACTTATTTCCCTCAGCATGATATTCTCAAGATCCATCCCTGTTGTCACAAATGGCAGTTTTCTACAACCCTCTCCCCATCCATCCTCTGCTTTTTTCTGCCTTGCTCCAGACCCCAAAGTAGCTGACTTCTATGGTCAGCATGTCCCTAGCTCTTCTGGCCTCTGGGTTCTGGGAAGATTTGGCTAGTAGGAGGCATTGGCAAGAGACAGAAGCATGGGAGGGTGAAACAAGGAGTGCTACCAACCTTGCCATGGTCACAGGTCCTGGAAGGCAGCCCCTTCAAAAGTCCTAATGGTTCCTGGCCAATTCTAGGTTCCAGGGTACCTGAAAGATCCCCAGTGGCTCTTGTAAGACTGTTCACACCTCTGGGTATCTTCTAAACTTGCCTCCATTTAATGCCACTTGTATTCTGCCAGGACACCACTCATACACCTCTTCCCTGAGCCACCTACACATAGGGTGGGCCCTTGTTTGGGTCTCTGGGGCAGTCAAGGAACATGATACAAGTCACTAAACCTCCAGAGACAGTGCTCAGCCCAACTGCTTTCTTTTTAAAAAAGTAGTTGATGGCCTTGGCAGGTGTTGCTCAGTGGGTTGAGCACTAGTCTGCAAACCAAAGTGCCACAGGTTCGATTCCCAGTCAGGGCACATGCTTTGGTTGCGGGCCAGGTCCCCAGTGAAGGAGGGGATATGTGAGAGGCAACCATACATTGTTATTTCCCTCTCTTTCTCCATCTATTCCACTCTATCTAAAATAAATAAATAAAATCTTAAAAAATAAATAAAAGAGTAGTTGAGACCACCTTGACTCTCGAGGACAGTGATGGTTCATTGTAGAGTCAGGAACAGATTGAGAGCAAAGTAGGCCTTACATGAACTTTGGAGGGAGATACAGGAAAATAAAAGGACACAAAAAGGCTGGTGACAGGGGCAAAGATCAATAACAGAAGGACATAGTTGGGGGCTCAGCATCTGGGAAGACTAGTAGATGCTAGCATTTCAAAACTGTGTCCATCTATGCTCTAACTCAAAAATGAAATGAGTAAAAGAAAACTTTTTCCTTCCTCCTCACCCCTATAACATGGCTGCTACTGCCAGAGCTGAGAACAAAAGCTACTGCTAATATTGTTATAGGTTGAGACATCAGAGGTTGAAGGGCTTTTGTGAGTCAGCCTGTGGGTCTAATTATTATTTATGAAATAATTTCTATGGATGAATACATTCTAATTTTCAAGAAACTCATTTATAATAACACTTTTAGAACACAGACTTTATAAGTTAGAGACGCATATGTACTAGTTATGATTTAGATTTTGAAATGTGGATAGCCTCCCAATTTAAAAATGTAGATGATCTTATATATAATTAATTCCATATTTTCTACAAAGACGACAATGGTTTCAGTGATGTTGGAAAGTGTGTTTTAAGAAGGACATGCTGCACCTTCACAGTCTTCAGCCCGTCTTTAATTTATTTAATAAAATAGTTAGCTAGAACACTTGTCACAGTTTCCATGGTAACAAGCAGGATAACTTTAGTAAACAGAAAATAAGCAATTTAAGACTGTTCCGTTAGAACTAAAATTAGAAGTGCTTCAGGCCAGGCATCACAATACAAATTGGTTAAACAGAAATCTGTGGAAATGCTAGAAATAGCCATTATGTATTTTGCTAATGACCCAAAATACATATTGGTTTTAACACTTAAAATAACATATCTTGGATCATTTAGAATATAATTCTGAATTTGCAAATTTTTTATTTAGTAGTTTAAACATCTTTCAACATTTGAGATATAATGCTGATTGTATAAGAAAACATACAGCACAGATTCGTGAGAGGTCAATAAAAATATGAAGATAGGGATCTAACAAGTTTATAATAGAGGAGAGTAATTTTGCTTTCAGTAATGGAAAAATCATTTATTTCAATACTAGTGCTTGTAATTTTATTGTCTAGTACTAAAACCATAAAATTACAGTGCTTTATTTAAAAAAAAAAGTTCATCTATAGGCTTTGGCCCCAAAGCAGATTTAATAAGTATAATTAATCTGGGATTTCTGCTCACTATCACTGTTTCCTGCATGTTTATTTTAAACAATGTATCTTCTCTAAAGTTAACTTAAGACTCATTTACTTTTTTTCCTTTTTACTTTTTGGATTTAATGTCTCCATCAATCTTCCATAGCCTCCTGGAAAGCAGATATTGAAAGGAAGTATGTGGAATTAAGAAGAGAAGGAGAATCAAATACACTTTATAGGGGAAAAACATTTTAGCTTGCATAATTCTACAAATTTTAAATTCTATTAAGATACTACTTTGTAAAGTAACATTATCCTAAGAAGTCACTACACTGCTTCTAAATATTTTTCTTGAATGCAACATTGGGAGCAAGAAACATGGAACCATAATTCAGCCAAAAGTAGCCTAGCAAAGAAGAAAAAAATGGTCACATCAATAATGCATAAATAAGGAATCTAAAGAAATCTAGAAATAAAAAGTTTAGTCATGTTAAAATGAACTTTGTATTCAAATAAAATTCATGTTCATTAACAAGCTTATTTATAATAATATTATCTGATAATTATTAAATTAGACATGCAATTATACTAATATTATTTAGAATCAGGTTCCTTTCCATGCTGTGTCCTGAGTGAAAACATCCTCAAAGCGGGAAAGGATAGTGAGGAGGAACAGTGATCATTTTAACAAAGTGTCTAGAAGGTTAGTGTTTAACTGTACCTACAGAGCAAGCAAACCCTGGGTGATCTGAATAATTACCTCTTTATTGGTAAATTAGTGGTATACGCCCAGCTACATTATTATTATTATTATTTTAAAAATATTTTACTTATTTATTTCTAGAGAAAGGGGAAGGGGAGGAGAAAGAGAGGGAGAGAAACATCCATGTGTGGTTGCCTCTCACACACCCCCCTACTAGGGACCTGGCCTGCAACCCAGGCATTTGTCCTAGACTGGGAATCGAACTGGGGACCGTTTGCTTTGCAGGCCTGTGCTCAATCCACTGAGCTACCCCAGCCAGGGCTCCTAGCTGCCTTTTAAAATAAAATGCCAGAACTCTTCTCTTTGAGCTGCTTTAAGGATGTTTTAGTGTAGTCTTTATATTGATAGTGCATCCTTATGTCCCCGAACATCAGTTTATTAAACACCAAATGTTGGGTCAAGCACTGTTCTGGGTTCTCAGATGGTGATGAGAAGAACAGCAGTAAAAAACCAACTCAATCTCCTGCGCTTATGGAACTTACATCCTACTAAGGGAGATGTAATTAATGAACACATAAGTATCTACTACATCAAATAAAATTAACCAGAATGAAGAAAGAGAAAGCGAACTAAGGTGATGGATAATAAGTGGTAAGAGAATGCTTCTGTCAAATCACACGTAAGCAAAGACACAAAGGAAGTGATGGAGTGAGCTATGTGGTTCTGCAGATAAAGAGTGCATCTGGCAGAAAAACCTGCAAGTGCAAAAGCCTTTAGGTAGAAGCATAATTGTAAGCTCAAGGAACAGCGTGGAGGCCAGTGTGACTGGTATGGTGTGGTGGTAGTGGGGTAGGATGTAGTTGCACTGTAGGTAAGGTCAGAGGAGAAGTAGGGAGCCACATCATATGTAAGGTTAATGTATGGATTTGGAAATTTCCTCTGACTTTGCACAGAAAGACTTTGGAGGGATTGTGCAGAGTTTGGCATGATCCAACTTAAAATTATCTATGTGACTTCAGCATAAAGAATAGCTTGTAGGAATGGCTGGGATGAAAGCAGGAAAGCCAATTAGGAAAATATAACAGTAGCACTAACAAATGACGAGAGTGATTTGAAGAAGGGTGGTGACATTGAAGGTGGTGAGTAGGAGTCTGTTTGAGCTGTTGTGAAGGTAGAGCTTACAGAATTTGCGGATATATTGTGTACCATGTGAGAGAACGAGAGGGATTACAGACAAGTCCAAATCTGGGGGTTGAGGAACTGGAAGGAATGAAGATGACACTTATAAAAATGGGAAAGACTATAGGAGGAGGTAGTTTTGTGGATTGTGTAAATCCATATTTGGGGGTATGTTAACTTTGAAATTGCTTATTAGAGATCCAAGGGAAGATGTCCAGAAGGCAGTTAGATATAGGAGACTACAGTTCAGTTCCAAGATTGGTCCAAGCCAGAGAGTCAATGGGACTGCATGAGGTTATCTAGGGAGTAGAGACAGAGAAGATTGGGGTTTGAGACCAGAAGAACTGCAACATCAAAGAAAAGAAGAAGGAGAAGAACTGGTGAAGATTGTGGAGGAATAGGAGGTAGGAGAAAGATCAAGAGTACAGTGCCCGGAGGCTAAGAGAAGCAGTACTGCGCAGGAGAGCATGATGGACTGTACAAATCTAGCCGATAGGCACAGTGGGTGCTGAGAAAAGGTTGCGGAATCACAGGTAACCCCTTTGAGAGATACTTTGCTAGATTAGTGTCTGTGAAAGTGTTTGGAATGTATTCAAGAGTAAATGGGAGTAGAAGTGTACATAACTATGGAAAATTCTTTTAAAGTGTTTTACTGAAAAGCTGTACAGAAACCTGGGGTGATAGCTGAAGATTTGGAGGTGATCAGATTTTACATATGTAGGTGAGAGATATTGTAGCATATAAGTGGAGTAATTTTTTCAAATTATTTTATTCTATATTTTTATTGCATACAGTCCTACTAGTTAGTATGACTCGATAAAAGTTTAACTTTATTCCAAGATGTGCAAATTTTATATTTTTTGCTCCCTTGACCAAGTGCAACTCACTTCAGTGCTAACTGAATTCCATGCACACAGTATCTGTAGATAATAGTGTATAGTCTATTGTTTGAGAGTACCAGCCCTCAAGCAAACTGTCTGAATCTGAATCTTGATTCTATCCTTTACCTATTGAGTAAACCTCAGGTGATTTGCTAAGCCTATATACATTCCAGTTTACCTATCTGTACAATGGTGATAATTCCTATTTTATAGAACTGTTTTGTAATCTAAATGAGTTCATATCTGTGTACAAAAGTATTGAATGAGCCCTGGCTGGTGTAGCTCAGTGGATTGAACGTGGGCTGGGAACCAGAGGGTCCCGGTTCGATTCCTAGTCAGGGCACATGCCTGGGTTGTGGGCCGGGTCCCCAGTGAGGACCATGTAAGAGGCAAAAGTATTTAATGAGATGCTCCTTATCTCAATCTTCACTGCTATGATATTTTAATATAATATATGTGAGATAACTAAAATGAAAATGACTCCTTACTCCCCACACATGCATATTTACATAGGAAAGAGCCTGGGAGTGTAGAGGAGAGTGGTATGAGTGGATCAGGGAAGATTTCCTTGGAGACGACAGGATCATTGTTGTGGTTTTCTTTCCTGATCTTAGGAGGGTTCCAAGACCAGGGCCAGACCTAGTGAGGAGACTTTCAAGGTCCATTCCAAGACCTTTGAAATGTGCTCCCTGCAGTTGGAGGGATAGCAGTGAGGCATTCAGGGGGTAAAAAGGGGGAGAAAGATGGCAGCAAGGCCTCTGAAGAGCTCTCCAAGTGTCCAGGAGAGATAGTATCAGCTCTGACCATCTGCCAGATCTAGAAAGGGCAAACATGCCAGCCAGGTAAGAACTTTCCTGCTCTATGACCTTTCTTCCCTCTCACTTTCTACCTTGAAGGGAGCAACTAGTAACCATGGTGTGAAAAGAAGGTAAAGGATAGAAGGTTGAAGCTGGCTCCCCATTGCATTCTGACTGAGACAGGTTGGGAATCGTAATGTTAGAACTGAGACTCTTTACTACAGGAAGTTACCAGAGCTTTTATTATCTGAGAGAGACCCACGGAGCAAAACTCAATAATGTGAACTACTATTTTTCCTATTGTTGGAGGGTTTTCAGAGGGACCAGTTAACTCTCAAGTCTCTTTATGCAATTCCCACTCTT
Organism: Micronycteris hirsuta; assembly: GCA_004026765.1. NCBI lineage: Eukaryota > Metazoa > Chordata > Mammalia > Chiroptera > Phyllostomidae > Micronycteris > Micronycteris hirsuta. The sequence goes on from PVJI01013595.1 coordinate 44,606, forward strand.
GGAATCACAAGCTAAACTGCTTTTTTTTTTTTTTTTTTTTGTATTTCGGTCACCAAGGGAAGTAGTGAATGCTTGGGAGTTTTTAGTTCATCTCTTTCTAGTAGACCAGGATTGGGTGGCACTTTTTGAAGATTAAAAAATAACATTAGAGACTTGCCCTAGAAGAAAAAAAAAAGTATGGCAATCATAGGACACAAAAGTCTTTTTAAAGAGACAGCATATTTTCTTTAATTCAAACCAAATATTTAATACATTTCTCAAAATGTTTCTTTCCGCAATGCAGTTTTGATACAAATCTCAGATTCTCTAATCAACAGTTAATAAGAAAATCAGTAAACATAAACCTGTTTCAACATGTGCCAACACGGCTGCTAAAAAAACAAGTCAGTGTCATTTTCTACCAACACATGTTAGTTATTTTTCTTTCACGTTTGCTAACTCTTCTCCCTCCCTCCCACCCTCCACTTCGAAAGGAGCAGTGTTATTGATCTTGAATTAAAAAGCCTATTAGTCTACTCAAACACACAAAGGTATTTGAGAAAGGAAAATAATTGCATATTTTTTATTAGTAAAATAACATAAAACAACCTAAATCCCTATAGTTAGGAACTCACTGTATCAGTGTTTCCAAACCTAAGAAATGTATCTATTTCATTTAAAGAAAAAAAATTCTCAGAAATCTTTTCTGTTGAATTTAATTATTTTTATGATGATATTCCTCTAAAATGTGGAAATTTGAACTAAGTATAAATTTCATAGGTTTATACTTCTTATAATTTTATAAATAAAAACAAATGTATAAATTACATATAAACAAACATGAAACCAATGAAATTCAAGTAAACAGTAAAAAGAAAAGCCCATTGGAAAAGCAAAGGGGACTGTAGCATGACTTGGAAGGAGAAATCTACCACTCCCGGATGACTGTAACCAGGTAGAGGTACAAGTGAGAAGCTAGCAAAATTTGTACTTGACTTTTTTGCATCTAATACTTCCTTTTCTTTCTTTCCATGCCATCTTCTCTCCAGGTCTCCAGGGTAAAATATTAAGAACTTCTCCTACTAAAGAGGAGGATCATAAGATATGTTAATTTTTCATAATGACATAATGGATGAACACTCTTAAGAGAATTTCTTAAAGGAGAGTAGTGAAAAACAATTATTCTGAAATGAGCTCTAATGTATCTTTTATTCCAAGGAACCCAATCGCCAGGCCACCAACCAGCACCAGTCCGTGGCCTGTCAGGAACCAGGCTGCAGAGCAGGGGAGCAGCAGGCCAGCACCGGTTTTACAGCCGCGCCCCATCACTCGCATTACTGCCTGAGCTCCGCCTCCCATCAGATCAGCGGCAGCATCAGATTCTCATAGGAGCGCCAGCCTTACTGGGAACCGCACATGTGAGGGATCTAGACCGTGTGCTCCTTATGAGAATCTAATACTTTATAATCTGAGGTGGAGCTGAGGCTGCAATGCTAGTGTTGGGGAGTGGCTGTGAATACAGATTATCATTAGCTGAGAGGTTTAATCGCACAGAGACCATATAAATCAATTGCTTGCAGACTTATATAAAAACCCTATCAATAAGTGGCAAGTGACAATGAAGCTGCATCTGGTGGCAGGCTTTATAGTGGAAAGTGAGTTGATGTACTTCAATTGTAAAGCTGCATTTGGTGGCAGGATTTAAGTCAGAACCTGAAACTTATTTTAATCTGAGCATGGCCCACCCATTATTTTATTTACCACTTCTGGCCACACCTCTTTCACACACTGCTCACTTATCTCAGTCAAGTTTTGGTAAGCCCACATGCTAACCCTTGCCAAAATGAATAAAAAACAAATGTCACTGGAGAGCTTCTTTGAAAAGGAGGAAAGACCTAATGGTGAGACAGCAGAAAGCTCTAAGACTGCCAACAAAAAGAAAGCTGCATTTAAAAGAAAATACTGAGTCCTACTTAAATTACGGGTTCATTGCAGCAGATGAGTCATATTCTCGAAGCCCGCTTTGTGTAACATGTGAAGCCTGGCAATCTAATGAAGCCGTGAAACATTCAAAACTGCTTCACCGCATAGAGACCACGCACCCTGCGTTCAGAGACAAGCCTTTGGAGTTTTTTAAAAGAAAAAAAGTGTGAACATAAAGAACAGAAACAATTATTGAAAGCCACCATTTCATCAAATGTGTCTGTACCGAGAGCATCATTCTTAGTGGCTAACCGCATTGCTACAGCTGAGAAGCTCTTAACCATTGGTGAGGAGTTGATCCTGCCTGCCTCTAAGGACATTTGTCGTGAACTTTTAGGAGAGGATGCAGTTCAGAAGGTGGCACGTGTTCCTCTTTCAGCCAGCATCTAACTAGATGAATTGGTGAAACAGCAGAGGATACTGAGGCACAAGTGTTAGAGAGAATTAGTGAGTCACTGTGGTGTGCAATCCAGGTTGATGAATCTACCGATGTTGACAACAAGGTGACAATGCTTGTTTTTGTGCGATATATTTTTCAGGAGGCTGTGCATAAGGAAATGTTTGTGCACTTTTGTTGCCAACCAACACTACAGCTGCAGAGCTATTCAAGTCTACGAATGATCACATGTCAGGAACCTGAACTGGTCATTGTATGTCAGTATACGCACGGACAGAGCGGCT
>PVJI01013596.1:0-47244 GCA_004026765.1 Micronycteris hirsuta
TCCCCCATCTGCATTCCTAGATAACACTTTTACGACTTCCTGCCAGACATCATGACTGCAAACCTAGCAAGCACCCTTAAGCTATTTGACAAAAAGCTGCAGGGTACAAAGAGTTATTTACAGATTACAATCTCACTAACATTTGGCTAGGAGTCACAGCTTGCCCTCCAGGCCTGTTTCTATTTTACTACTTACTACAATTTTTAACAGGACTCAAAATATTCTAAGGTTATAATATCCCTGTTACAGTGTGAACACCAATGCTTCAACCAACGGAGCCACCCAGCCAGGGCTATTCTCGTAGCCTGTATGCTTATTTATTAAAAATAATTTTTTTGCTAAGAGCCTGAAAAAAGTTAGTCTCTTTGGACTATCGATTTTTAGACTGTGGTATAAAACATTTAAGGAGTTTGCTCTCCTCAAGATGATTTCTATAAGTAGAAAGGATATAGAAAACCACCAAACCAATTATTGCATTTGAATCAATAAGTACATTTACATTTTTTTCAGACATTTCTTACCAAATGATTCAGACAATATCATCTGTTCTTGTTTTTTGTGCCTTCCTGCTCACACATATCAAATGAAGAAAAGGCTTTATTAAGCAGTGGAAAGAATCTTGTTGTCAGGCAGTTCCTGCTGCTGCAACTCTGTGGATCCGGGACCCAGAGGAGAATGTAAGCGGATGTGCTCTTTTGCATCACAGAGCACATTTAGGAATTAGCACCACAAGGGTAACTTTAATGCTCCAGAACACATTTATCTCCTGATGTGTGGTCTAGGAATAATCTTTTTATTCTGCCAGTTCTGCCTCCCACCCCACTCTCAAAAAAACAAAAAACAAAAAAAAAACAACCCTCTTGCAAAGTCATTTGCAAAGAGTTTTTGAGACTACTTGTTCCTTGTCTATTTGCAGTCCCTTCAATTCTTAAGTGTGATTGACAATTTTTATGCATATGGGGGCCTAAGGTGGAGCTGAGGTTTACATAGGAGGGCAGCTGGGTAAGGAAACCCCTATACCAGTGGACACTTACTGAAGCAGCCATTTAGAAGACCTGTCTCATACACATAGAGAAGCCATGAGGCAAAAGGAAAAGCTAATACACTGCAGTGTTGCCAGACTGAAGGGTTCCGTCTTGTCTGTGCTCATCAAGGCGCGAGAAGATATGAACAGAAATTTGCAGCAAAGAAAGTAAAAGTTTATTTTTAGAAAGTAGTCCATTCCTGAGGAAACAGGTGAGTTTGTAGTCAGTGGAAATCAGGCTATTACACAGGACTGCAAGAAAAGCATTTCAAGAACCCAGGCATGGGGGACTGTGATGTGGCAAAATGTATTTGGGTGGAAATCTGCCCCTGGGTTCCAATTTCCCATCTCTCTCTGTCCCGCCATGGAAAAAGTCCAACCATGTCCTCAGCAAGGCCAAAAACAGCCCAGTGTCCAGAGTTTCTGCTTCATATTAAAGCTGAGTCCTCTGTAGCTCACACCATCTGTTGTGGCCCCCAGTACCTGCTAGACACACGTGGTCGCGTGCTTGCAGGCAAGAGCGTGCACAAATAAACGGGGCAGGTGTGGGTCACCAAGGAAGAGAGGAACACAGAGAGAAAGTGTGTGTCTGTGTTTGTGTTTTTTGTTGTGCTGGGATTATGTTAGCTTGGATTTGAGATGGACCAGGTGATTTTTTTAAAAGAACTAATCAACTTCCCAAAATTTTGCAGGCTTTTCGATGGGTCCATCTCCTGTTCCCCAGGCTAGACTGTTACAGAACGGGGGGATTGGGTACCCAATGGTATATGGCTACCAAAAGGAGCCCCTCTGTGCTTCTGGGGTTCCCTCCCACCCCGTTCTAGGTTCGTTGTGCTCGCCATCAAAGGAAAAACGTCTCTCAATGCCAGAGACTGGTAAAAAGGAAAGGAATTATTTATTTACAAGTTATATAGGCTTGGAGTAATGACTTAATGTCTCCTTTAAAATACTAAAGTTCTTTAGAATACCCACAAACACACACAGTCCTTCCTTCTCCCCCTGCCCAGTCCAGGGTACCATATCTCAGGAAAAGAAGTTGAAGTCCGTGATTCAGATAGCCCATTGGTTCCGACACCATCAGCTGTGTCACCACCGTGATCTCTAGTTAATCCAAAACCATGTGGCACCTTCTCATGGCCCACCAGCAAGAGTCCTTTCACCCCTTTTCTTCCAGGCAAAGTCTCTTCTGCTTCCTAGGCCGCATGGCAAAAGGAGCAATCCCAAAGCCGTGTGGTCATTCCTGCCACAGCCACGTGGTACTGACTTTCCTTCCCGCAGCATCTCTCCTGCGTTCTTCCGAACTGCTAAGAGAGAGCTCTGTATAGCTGCTACATCTTGCTTCCCAGCTTCCTAAGCTGCGTGGCAAAGGGATCCCCAAAGCTGCGAGGTTCTCCCCTCTCACGAAAAGCCGTGTGTTCCTCCTTTCCCAGTTATATCTTGAGTGCCCAAGTCACTTCCATCCCCCTGGCTCAAAACAAGGCCACAGCTATTTAACACATCTATGAAACCAGTTAAAGGTTATAGATATGTTAAATGACCATGCCAGAAGTTAGCTGCAAAGCTGCTGCTATACAAAACAGCTCTGAATGGCCCTGCCCCAGGAGTCCCATCCATCCCAGTTCAGACTTGTGGGGGTGAGGACAGCCTGTATATATTTTTCTAATATTTCCTGGACACGTTGAGTTCTGGACCCCATTACAAATCCCCACTTGGGGCTCCCCCTTGGCTGCACCCTGTTACAAGACTGACAGGCCTCTGTGGTCAAACACCTCCTAATCCGCCCTGCTTCCCTGACAATTCCGTACCAGCAGTGGGAAGGGCGGAGGTAAATCCCCTTGGTTGAGCAATGTTGTAATCCCCTGAGGTGTGAAGCTGTAGCTTCCTGGTGAAGCAAGGAGGCTCATACTCCCCAGTTTGTTAAACTCAATGTCCAATTCCTTTTGTTTCCTTTTTTAAAAAAATTAATAACTTGTTGATTATCTATGGTAACAAGTTAATGCTAAAACCCTGGCTCCCTGATGACTTCCAGGGGATAGGTTATATGGGGGAAAATCATTAATCATAGGGAATAAGAGAGTTAGTTAGGTTCATGGTCAGGGTCACAATCTCCACGGATTGGGCAGCGCTGGAGGAGGGGATAGTTGATCAGTGCAGCTGGTGCTGAAGTCAGCCTTGGCATCACTTCATCTGGGTCTACCACTTTTCTGGTCCTGGAGCTGAAATGCAACCTAGGCCTAGATGTTCTCTCTAGGTTGACTGAAACTCTGCGTCTGGGTCAACAGACTGTAGGCTTTGTTCCCAAGATTATTTGATGCGGATCATAATCCCATTGTCCTGAGGACTTAATGATTGAGGGAGTGGATGGGCACAGGAGAAGGAGGCAGGTGAGTCATGGTGCTGGGTGGGCCAGTTTGAAACAAAAGGCAAGCAAGGAGAAGAAGTCCTAACAAAGAAATGAAGGTTCTACATGGTTACACCAGTGTTAAGGAACAGAGAAACACTCTAAAGAGCAGATGCAGAAACTCAGGAGTATGACAGTCAGGGATGGATTAGCATAAGAGCAAACATCCCTCTACATGTGACTAGGCCCTGAGAAAGTACATACACAATATTTAGTCATGTATGATGACTAACTTTAAAATGATTTGAGATTAAGTTATATTTCAACATGGCCGGGAAATCCTGGAGGGATTTGTAAGCAACCATATGCATTTTGGGAAGTTGTAGATTTCCATTTGATTCTGTTGATTCCTCCCTGGACCTTAGAATTCCCTTGGTTTTTGTCACACCACAGTTCCTGGTGCTTCTCCATAGCCTTTGAAGGGCAATTCTTTTTGGGTTAGGACTCTCGACACAGACCAACTTGATAATGCTTAGAATTTCAAGGGGTGGGCTGAGCAAGACTACATCTAAGACTGGAGAGCCGTGTCTTTCTCCTGTGATTGCTGGCGCTCTTGCGCTCCAGCCTCCTTGCTCTCTCAGCTCTGCTTTCATGTGTGCGCACCCACCTCAGCCAGCACATCCCCACAAGGCAGCGGTGATGTCCACCAGCAGCTCCAGCCTTGTATCCTGCTAGAATCCCAAGTGAAAAGAGATAATCATAAAAACCCTGGTGGGGTTCAACAAGTCTGTCTTTGGCTTCTCCCTCCACCCAGTTTCTATTTACGTTCTCATCTCTTTGCCTTTATTGGAATGGATCTGTCCTGCAAAATGCTGTTTCTTCCCCCAAACTCTTCCCTTCTTTCAGGACCAACTTAATTCCTTACTCATCCTTCAGATCCTAGCTAAATGTCATTTCCCAATTTCCTAAACGTTGGTGTGAATTTCCCAAGCCCATAGCGTACACTAAGAGTTTACACATTGTTTAAGGACAGGGTTACCCTGAAGCTATGCCAGGGTAGCACTCTGCTTAACTCCTCAGACGCCTAGAAATCTGGTAAAGATAAGAATGAATTGTACTAGCTAGGACTTTACAATGTGCTATTTAAAGTTCAAAATTTCGTGGAGGCAACCTATATTAGCTTCTCTATAACTTTTAGGGATATATAGATTGATAATTTGTACCTGGCTTAATACAGCCAGTGTATATAAAGGACCCCTCGATAAATGTGTGCCTAGGCTTACATTTATCTTGACCAGGTGTATTATCTGAACATGAAGTGTGTCCTTTCCTGAGTCACTAAGAAAGAACACTGGGTAGTTATGTCTGGAAGTCTTTGATGTGAATGTGAAGTCTATATGCTTTCTCTGCCCTGCTCTACTGTACCCTTTATCTGTATTAAAAACCTACATGTGTATACCCTGTGGAATCTTGTGAGTCTTGTGCTAATCTTAAAGTTACCCAACTTTGTGTAGATCTCATATATAACATTATGTGATTATTCTATTAAAATATGTCCCTCCTACCAAATTATAAACCTTATGAGGGCATGGGCCATGACTGATTTTGCATTTCATTTTCTCCTGATATTCCATAGTGTTCAATACCTGGTAAATCAGGATCCAACCAAGGATACTGAAACCACTGTTAGTTCTTACAGAAGGGAAGTTAATGCAAATTTGATAACACTGGTAACAGAAGAAGCCGAAGAACCAACCAGTGCTTCATGAGGCAGCCAAGATATTAACAATAAAAGAAGTGGGTCCTATTCCTAGGTTAGAGAAACAGAGAGAAGAGGAGGTGCTACCAGGGGCTAGAGTCACCTGGTAGAAGCTGGAACCACGGCAGAATGTTCAGGGGGGAACTGGACCCATTGGGAAAAGAGACAGATGTTGCCTGGGATGCTGCCCAAGGCAAAGAGGGAAAGCTATGGTTTCCTCTCTCCTCCCTCTTCTTTTACCAGTGTCTAAGGTTGTCTGAATCCAGCTAGAGCCAGATGATGCAGAAACCCAGGAAAGACAACCTGGGGGGATCGCTATCCCATGATGGGCCACAGGGGAAGAGCAAGGAACAGCCCCAGGACTGTCATTATCGGTGCTCAATAAATAGAAGCTGAATGAATGGATAAAACCAAATTGTGTACAGAGCAAGTGTTGCTGGCTGATTCAAAGTTCTAGTGGTACCAGCTTGAAAGGAGCTAGATTTTTATTATAGATCTAGATTTTTATTATAGATTTAGCTTATATCAATTTTTATTATAGGCAGAATCTGGAGATACAGTCTGCCTAGCTGTTTTCATCTAATGATAATTCTGTGGTTGATCAATTTTTCTCCTGGCTGACACTTTCTTTAGCTATGCAATGTGTTCACTTACCAGTAATAATTTGTCTACTGTGCATTTTGTTGTCTGTGTTGATTTCATCATTTCATTTTTATGAGGAAATATTTATTTTTCTTACTTCCAGCTTCTTTAGGAGGGAAGCATCACACTGGACCCTGCATGTCCCAATACCAAAGAACATGATAATCTGCCAAGTTTAGAGAAATAGATATATATTTCATATCCTCTTGTAAAAAAAGTCACTATATCTATGGAAATGAAATCATCTTTTGTGTTTGTTCTTCTTCAGAGACTTATTTACTAAAGATAAAAAGGAAACACCATCATTTTAACCTCAAATAAAACATACATACACACATCACACAATACTCAACTGGGATAAAAAAAAACAAAACAGTGAGTTCTAGAATGTTGATAGAATATTCAGTTCTTCCTTATTGCCCAAGTAAAATTCATGATGTAATAACAATCACCTAAGGATCTACAAATGTTAGCATGAGCTTATTTGATCTGCACAAACGCCCCATCTACCTTCATTTACAAATTTCCCCCAGGATCCACTGTTGAAAATCAAATCCAGAAAAAAAATATGTCTTTTACAAATATTTAGAAAATAACACTATTCAGAGGATGATTAACTTCAAATTTGTGTTCATGTGTAGAAGGCGTCAGAATTCTCTGCCTTCTTTTTCATGCTACCTTCCTTAAAAACAAACTATAGGCTGAGTAGTTCTCTTGGGTATCTTCATGGTTACACAGTGAATTTTTTAAATTGTGAATTCAATAAAAAATTGCTGAACTGCGCTAGGGCTGATTCATTTGTGCCAATTAGACACGACCTTATCCTGAGCATGTATCTGTTTCATGTTTATAATTTTCAGTGATTGATATCATGTTCAACTCAAGTTTGAAGAAACAGAAACTGCCAGTGAGATTTGTGAATTGCTTTCTCTTTTTAAGTAGCTGCTGAATCAGTCTCACTGCTGTTCTTGCTCATTCTTTTCTCTTTGAGTGCTTTAGACAAGTTTGAAAGTCTGTAAAAGTTATAGTTATGTTTTTTTTTTTTTTAAGAGAAAGTTCAGCCCTGGCTCGTGTAGCTCAGTGGATTGAGTGCCAAACTGTGAACCAAATGGTCGCCAGTTCGATTCCCAGTCAGGGCACATGCCTGGGCTGCGGGCTAGGTCACCAGAAAGTCAACCACACATTGCTGTTTCTCTCCCTCTCTTCCTCCCTTCCTCTCTCTAAAAATAAAGAAATAAAATCTTTAAAGAGAAAGTTTATTATACAGGATGATCTTCAAGAAGTCACTGTCTAAAACTTTGCACCCAAGCCTTGCATACAAAGCTTATCATTTGTAGCAGAGGTTATTGGTGCCCTAACCAGATTCCTTTCCCCATCTGGAGTCTCCATTGCTCAGCTGCTGTGGTTGGTAGTTGCTTTTGGCTCAGAGCTACCCATCTTTCAGGAGGATTGCCTTTGGCTGACGGGAGCCACCTTGCCTCTGTGAGACTTCTGTCTCTACAAGGGTCTGACCAATTACGTACTGAGGTAGGATATAACAGTAATATATACCTCTGGGCAAGGCAATCTCTGTGGTACATGTAATTCTCCATATCTTGCCATGGCATTAGGCTGAGGCTAACTTAAGGTCCTCTTCCTTTTTCATCTTTCTTCTCTCATGCCCTTAAAAACTTCTTTTGGGAGTGCTCCCTCGGTAAAGCTCTTATGCAGAAGTCCCTATCTTGGGCTCTGTTTCTTGGGAGCTCCACTGTTTTAATCACCTATTTAGAGTCTAGAAGTACTTGGTTAGGCTCTGGAGAAAGAAAAAAATAAACACTTGGTCAACTCTCCACTAGAATTATTGTGACTGGAATTAGTAACTATTTCCACAGGAAGTGAGTTCTACTCTTCCTTCTCTGATTATAGAAACTAGATAAAGAATATGTCTACAAGTTTAAATCACTTCAACTGACAGTCTGGAAGTGAATGTGCTTCAACAAACCTTTATTCTTCTGATTGTCTAGTTCTGGGTCTTTTTCCCTGTCTTCTATTTTCTTACCTTGCAACTTGAGGCTGAAAGAAGGTGTAAAACATGCCACTTACTGAGCGCTGTCTATGCATAGGCACCAAACTAGAAGCCTTACAAATATTTTTCCATTTGAATCTCACAACAGCTTATTGAGGGGCATATTATTATCTCGATAGATGATGAAATTGAGACTCAGAGACAATTTTTAGCTGATCCATAGACATACTGCTAGTAAATGGCAGAGGGAGGATTCAAATCCAGATCCACTGAATACAAAATCCACACTTAACCAACTCACCAAATGTTCATTTAAAGACAGAACATGTATAGAGGAGAGTATTTCCTTTTAAAGTTTACCTCTGTATACACATTTCTGTAGCACACCTTGGTGTTACTTTTCCCACACTATGCACTCACCCCCAGCCTCTGCGTGCTTTCCAGACAAGAGTTCCCACGATGACCCACCAAATCAATGTATTCTATTGCCCTTGAGCATCGGCATAGCTTTGCCAGTACTGCCTCTAGCTTGTAGCTATTAACTGATGCAGGAATCCAGAAGCCCAGCACCACTACCTCATTACCTGTGCTCTAGAGCTCCCCACAGGTTGGATTAAACCTGGGTCTTCATAGGAAAGCTCACTCTTGGGTTTCATTCACTTCCCTGCCCTGCTTCACCCCTTTAACCCTCCTCATTGGTTTCCCCTGGGGCATTTCCTTAACAAACCCGTTGCTCCTGAATTCTTGGGTCAATGTCATTTTCTAAGAGACTCTTAACTAAGTGAAAATATAGAAAGGAATAAAAGAGGCAAACACTAATAAAATCACTTTGGTATTTTGTACTTCTGAGTCAAGCTGTATTTTTTTCAAAAAATAATTTTGTTGTTTATTGCAAAGTTATACATGCTCACAGTAAAAAAGACATATAGAAAATATGGATAAACAAAAAAAGATAATAAAACTCAATAAGTAATTCTAAAACCCAGAAAAATTACGATTTATGTGTGTTCTTGCATATTTACAAGTCTGAGATTACTAAACATACTATTTATACTGATTTTTTTTAATGTAACTTTGACAAATTCTTTTTATTCTAGGAAAACTTTCTCTACACTTTTTTTATGCTTATATAGAATTCTGGACAATATTTTTTTTGGGGGGGAGGGTGGGACCAAGCTTCCAGGTGATGCTCACGCTGCTGTTCCATGGACCACTTTTTAAATAGCACTGATAGCATTAAAGGCCACCAATGACCTTAAACTTTGCTCTGTTTGGGTTTAGTTAAACTCAGAGAAAAGAGATTTAATAAGACTTGACATTAACACTTTCTCTCAGTTTGTAGGCGAACGGCTGAAGATGACCACAGAACACCACTATATATAAAACTGGCATTTAGAAAGCGTACTTACTGTAGTGACAACAGAAAGTTATACCCTCTGAAAATCTGCCGTTGCAGACTCATTTTGTGTATTCCTGAATAAAACCATGGGTACGCATTTGCCCTCACATTCAGGAATCCTCTAACTATTTTAGTCAACAAAATGTTATGTTCTCAGGAACCACCTTGCAGGGGCTTCTTCCTTGGCCAAGTCTGGGATAATATGAGCATCAAAATAATGAGAACAAGGGATTATAACCCATTAAACAAACAAACAAACAAAAAGAATGAATGAGTCTATACTGATTTAAATACATAAATTAATAGGGAAGAGGAGAAAGTTCTGCCCAATGATAGAAAGTCAACTGAGAAATGTAGAAAGAATGGTCAAACTAGAAAATCTGGGCAACTATCACTATATTAATTATTTCAGGCAAGTTTATTCATAAATGCTAAAATTAAGGGATGAGAGTTATGGGACTAACAGAAAGTTTACATAGTTTCAAAGGCTCTATCCATAAAATACATAAATACAAAGGGAAACATAACTTTACAGTGGAGAAATCAGATAGATACCACTTTAACCAAGGGATTAAAGTTTACAAAGTTTACATCACATTCAATATCAGGTGCCTTTTATAATTTGTACTTGAAGGGCCTATGGTATTCCTGCATAAAATGCATCACCTAAAAGTATATGTGAGTAAATACAAGACAAATAAAAAGTGAGAGACATCTTTGGGCCCCGGCGGGTAGCTCAGTTAGTTGGAGCAACGTCCGGATATGCCAAGCTTGCGGATTCAAGTCCCTGGTCAGTGCACATACAAGAAGTAACTGATGGATGCATAAACAAGTGGAACAATGAATTGATCTCTCTTTCTCTTCCTTCCCCCCTCTCTAAAATCAATAAAAATTGGAGGACACTCTACAAAATAACTGGCCTAAATTCTTCTAATATACCAATGTCATTAAAAACAAACAGGAGACCAAAGAGATGTGACAACTGAATGTAGCCTGTGACCTGGGGTTTTCTTTGCTCTATAGAATATTATTGGGACAAATAGCAAAATAAGGACTATAGACTAAATATGTAGTTAATTCAAGTATTAATTTCCTAGTTGACAATTGTAATACAGTTACATAAGAGAATGTTCTTGTTTTATGGATAAACATACTGAAAATTTACAGGTTTTCAACTGACAATAGTTCAGGAAAAAATTACACATATACATACATATAAGTAGAGAAAGGAAGAAAGAAAGTGGATGGTTAACATTTATGTGGTATGGGTAAAGAATATGCAGGATTTCTTCGTGCAATTCTTATAATTTTTCTGTAAATCTGACATTAAGTCAAAATTAAAAAATGAAGAAACATCAAAAAATTTCATAAAACAAAATTAAGTTCTAATAGCAAATATCCAGGCTCCGTATTATAAAATGTGTAAGCAACGCCAGCTCAAGCCTGCCACAGGAAAAGATGGGCCTGAACAGCTATTTCACTCAGTCATCCTGCCTCCTCTCAGACTCACTAGCTTGTTGACATGGAAAGTAAGGGCTTTAAAGAAAAGGGATTTCATGTATATGCCTGAGAGTTGTAACCTGGAGTAGTGCCCTCTGGTAAGACAGATTCTAAAGTGGACTCTTGCTGTCAATGGGGCTTTTGCGGATACTATTGGAGCTTCTGCCCAGCCCTCATTGCATCTCCTGATATGGGTGATGTCTCCACTATCTTTTTACCTAGTACTACACCTCCAGTGGTAGTCAGTTTTATGTCTCTATTGGGCTACATTACAGAACCCAGTTACCCTTACATTATCTGTAGGTGTTGCTGTGAATGTAATATATAAGCAACTAACATCTACATTTAGTTGACTTTATGTAAAGGAGATTATCCTCAATAATCTGGGTGGGTCTGATCCTATCAGTTGGCCCTGAGAGCAGAACCGGGGTTTTCCTGAGAAAGAAGAAATTTTACTTGTGTACTGCAGGGACATCTCTTGTCCAACAGTTTTTTGCCTGTCCTTCCTGGTGGTCTGCCCTACCAGCTCCACAACTGTTTAAGTCAACTCCTTGCAATATCTATCTATCTATCTATCTATCTACCTACCTACCTACCTACCTACCTATCTACCCACCTGCCTACCTATCCTAGCCTACTGGTTCTATTTCTTCAGTAGAACCCTAACATACCTCTTTCCCAAGTATGAGTCTGGCCGCAGACCCAAATTCCAATGGACACTTGTAAGGTTTTACAGTGGGTCTCTTAAATCTGCTCTTCTCCCTTGCCCCATCCACACTTGCCCTAAGGAAAAGCCATATATAACTAGTCATTCCCTATCATATATATTTTTATGACATCTGGGTATTTTGTCTGAAGTATTGTATGAATACCACTTGAACTGCTTCTCAAATTCTTAAGATCCTGGGGACAAATCCTCTAAGTTGGGGAAATGTTTCTTTTGTGCAAACAGAAGCTAAGGGAATGCATTTTAAAAATACTTGCTAGGGGACTTAGAATCATAATACCATAGATGTTGTCCGAGTTTGGGTCCTTAAAGAAGGAACCTTGAGACAAGAATTTAAGTATAAATATTTGGGAGGTGATCTCAACAAAGACCAGAAGGGCTGGAGAAAAGTGAGGAAACAGGAACGAAAAGGTGACCAATAAAAGGTGTGTTGTCACACAAAATCACCACTGTGGGCATCTTGATCTTAATCCCCCTGGGGAGCTCTAGAAGTCAGTGAGAACATGTTCTTTAGAATAATCTCACCAAAATGGTAAGGGAACTGGGGCACAATACACTGAATCTGTTCAGTTACTGCTTGAGAGCTGTTTCCAGGAGGCGCTCATGACCATGTACTTTGGCCCCTACTGTACAAGTTGAAATGTCAGAGGCCTTGATCCAGCATCTGGAAACCAGGTCTGAGAATGCCTCAATCCCAAAGCACAGGAGAGACAGCTGGAGTGTGGACAGTGTCTGCCAGAGGTGTTAACATTTACTTAACCCAATATATATCACTTACGATCATGTGTGAGAAACAAATTTCTTCCTTAACGGACTAAAAACTCCTTCTCTTTCTTAATATTAAATAGTCTTCATCAACTTCCAGAATTATGTCTTTAGCAAACACAATGATGTACATTTGGTAAATTTTCTCACAATGAAGTTATGTTTATAACCAAAATGCCACTTATTCCACTATAATCTTAAAGAAGATTGGGGAATTTATCCAGAATGACATGCAATTCGTTGCAAAATAAAACACAACTTTTCTAGACAGCTCATACTATTTATAGTTGTTAAAGCAAAAACAAATATTTGGTTACAAATACTTAAGTTGTGGACTGCTTTGGCTGTGATGGAAATATTTACTTCCTCCAAAGTTTGATCTCTGGGTCTCAAAATGTTTAACACAAGGCGCAACTTCTGTGATTTAGTTCTTGAAAGCAGCTTCCAATGCTTGAGCTTTCTCTGTGATGTTCTTCTGAAAGGGCATCATGAAGTCTTCAAAGTCCACCTCATAACTGAACCTCTCCCTCCGCAGCTCCCTCTTTCTGATCAGCTCTGCCGTTGTGGCTTCAGGACTCCAGGTCTTAAATAAACAACCACACCCAGAGCAGGTATGAGTATGACAGCCAATAACGACGCCATAGTCAGATCATTTTCAATATGGTTAATTTGAAACTATCAAATTTACTTCTAATTCTATTTTAACTTGTTTTTTTCCTTTTACTAACATCAGTGGTGACATGGCCATCACTCTGTCTGATGGTGACTATCTGAACAACTGAAGTGTTCTTCAGTTACCTCTCTGATGACCTCTGAGCCAGGCACTGTTCATTTTTAGGATGCCAAAACCAGAAAGCAATAGAATTAGGTGATCATTTGGGTTTACTACCATTACATCTTATGAGTAAATCAAAATGATTTTCATAGTAGAAGGCAGAGAAAGCTGGTGGTCTCTCCTTCAGCATGGTTTGATGGGCGTTGCCAAGATCACTTATTCTCCAACGATGTCTGTACCTCTAATTGTAGATGCTTTAGATAGTTACTGAATAAATCCTCTCTTAATTAGTGGGAAAGCCCTACAAATTAAGGAGTTGGTGGTAGCAAGTACAAGGAAGAAGGGTTGGACCTAAGGTACTAAGAAAAAGTATCTATAGCACCTGGTGACTAAATGGCTATAGGGAATGATAATGACCAAAGAAGACTAAATTTTTGAGGAAAATGAAAATGTCAAAATAGAAATAGTAATAGAAGAAACCAGATACTTGGAGCTAAACAAGTTGGACTTAATGAGTCAGAAGTAGCAGGGCCTTGTGAAAGGATACCTTCAAATGGTAACTATGAAAAATATCCTTTGGACATTTGTTTGGGTATTCTGCATAGAAAGTATTTGAAAAATGACATTATGAGTTTATACCATGTTATGAAAATCTTGTGGAACTACTTACCCTCTGTGGAATAAATGTGATATCTACTTTCTTGGTGTAACCACTGGTAATCAATGAATTGAGATGAACCACATTACCCTTACGCATTTTCTTTTCCTCCAATATGGTTGGTACAGCATAAATTGGTGAAAGTGGTTCCTGGAAGCAAGACAAAAAAAATCCCTATGAATTTCATAAACCTATGTATACTCTAATATTATATGTTGTTCTACATCTCAGTCAGAAGCCATAAAAATAGAAACGAAAAATGCTACTACATAACTTGAAATGAAGTAGAGTATTATTTTAACTTTGGGTACGGAGAGAGAATTAGTTTGCCTCTCTAACTCTAATTAGTAGTTTCAGGGGCAGATCTCATAAGTCTTCAAGATATCCATCCTTGACCTGTGGCAATTCATTAAAAACAATTAATTAATTATTAAAATGATAATGGTGCACATAGTAGGAACTTTAGCTGACTGACTTCCTTCACCTCTGGCAATTCTTTTTTTTTAAGTATATTTTATTGACTATACGATTACAGTTGTCCCAATTTTTTTCCACTTTGTCCCCCTCCACCCAGTTCCCCTCTTAGTTCATGTCCATGGGTAATACATAAGTTCTTTGGCTTCTCCATTTCCTATACTATTCTTAATATCCCATTGTCTATTTTGTACGTACCATTTATGCTTCTTAAACCCTGTACCTTTTCCCCCATTCTCCCCCTTCCTACTCTCTGCTGATAACCCTCCATGTGATCTCTATTTCTATAATTCTGTTCCTCTTCTAGTTGTTTGCTTGTTTTTTTTTTTTTAAGATTCGGTTGTTGATAGTTTTGAGTTTGTTATTTTACTGTTCATAATTTTGATCTCCTTTTTCATTTTTTAAAAAATATTTTATTTAGCCCTGGCTGGTATAGCTCAGTGGATTGAGCGCGGGCTGGGAACCAGAGGGTCCTGGTTCGATTCCCAGTCAGGGCACATGCCTGGATTGCAGGCCAGGTCCCCAGTGAGGGCCATGTAGGAGGCAACCATACATTGCTGTTTCTCCCTCTCTTCTCCTCTATCTAAAAATAAATAAATAAATAAAATCTTAAAAAAAATTTTTATTTATTTATTTTTAGAGAGAGGGGAAGGGAGGGAGAAAGAGAGGGAGAGAAGCATCAATGTGTGGTTGCCTCTCATGCGGCACCCACTGGGGACCTGGCCCGCAACCCAGGCATGTGCACTGACTGGGAATCGAACCGGCAACCCTTTGGTTCACAGCCTGCGCTCAATCCACTGAGCTACACCAGCCAGGCCACCTTCTTCTCCTTTTTCTTAAATAAGTCCCTTTAACATTTCATATAATAAGGGTGTGGTGATGATGATCTCCTTAGCTTCACCTGATCTTGGAAGCACTTTATCTGCCCTCCATTCTAAATGATAGTTTTGCTGGATAGAGTAATCTTGGATGTAGGCCCTTGCTTTTTATCACTTTGAACACTTCTTGCCAGTATCTTCTTGCCTGCAAAGTTTCTCTTGAGAAATCAGCTAATAGTCTTATGGGCACTCTTTTGTACCTTACTCTCTGCTTTTCTCTTGTTGATTTTAAGATTCTCTCTTTATATTTAACCTTTGGCAATTTAATTATGATGTGTCTTGGTGTGGCCTTCTTTGGGCCCCACTTGTTTGGGACTCTCTGTGCTTCCTGGACTTGTATGTGTATTTCCTTTGCCAAATTAGGGAAGCTTTCTTTTTTTTTTTTTTTTTTTTCAAATAAGTTTTCAATTTCTTGCTCTTCTTCTTCTCCTTCTGGCATTCCTATGATTCAGATGTTGGCACATTTGGAGATGTCCCAGAGTCTTCTTATTCTCTCTTTGATTTTTTTGAATTCTTGTTTCTTCATTCTGTACTGGTTGACTTTTTATTTCTTCCTTGTGTTCCAATTTGTTGATTTGAACCCCAGCTTCCTTCCCCTCACTGTTGGTTCCCTGTGGATTTTTCTTGATTTCATTTAACATAGCCTTCATTTCTTCATTTATGCTTTTGCCGTACACCAAGATTTCTGTGAGCATCCTTATCACCAGTGGTTTGAACTCTGCATCTGATAGTTTGGCTATCTCCATTTGGCTTAGTTCTTTTTCTGGAGTTTTGATCTGTTTAATTTGGGCCATATTTCTTTGTTGTCTAAATTTGGCAGCCTCCCTGTTTCTGTATTTTAGGTAGAGCTGCTTTGGCTACCTGTCTTGGCACATCCATTAGTTGTAAGGGGTAGAGCCTTAGGTATTTGCCAGGGCAGGGCTACCGTCTTCATCACTTCATGGTGCTGTATGTGGGGGAGGGGTCAGAGAAGGGGCAATGCCACTTGTTCAGCTCCCGCCCCGTTTCCAGTCACTTCCTCCGCTTCCCATATGTGACTGGCACTTTTCTAGCTGCTGCCCTGGTGCTGAATCCCAGAGTGGGTGGGTTTGCATATGTTCTAGGGCTGTGTGGGTCCTTTAAATGGACTCTCCTGAGATACTGGCAGTTTCTTCTGTAGCCCCAACCCCCACTGGTTTTTACTGCCAGAAATTGTAAGGCTTTATTTTTCCTGGTGCTGGATCCCTGGGCCATGCTGTCTGGCCTGGGGCTGGGATCACTTGCTCCCCAGGTATCCCTCCCAGTTTTTATCTACCACATGAGAATGTGGGACCACCCATTCTGCCGGCCACTGCCACAACTGCCTCACTTCTGCCACACTGGGTCCTCTCCACCCCGGCTTCCCAGCTCTGCTCCTCCTACCTATCTGGATGAATGTTTCTTTTTTAAATCCTTGGTTGTTGAGCTTCCATACAGTTCAATTTTCTGGCAGTTCTGGTTGTTTTTTCTTTTGAGATTAGTTGTGATCCTTCTTATGGTTGTGTGAGGAGGTGACGCATATCTACCTACACTTCCATCTTGGCTGGAAGTCCCACCTTTGCCAATTCTTAATCTTGTCATCCATGTTTGTTGCTCTCTACTGTCTGCCTATAATCTCTTCACTCAATCCATTTCCTACCACTTACATTCCTTTTTTCTATTTGATAACATTAAAGCTTTTCCTTCTTAAATTTCATCCATTGTCAGGTGTCTGCAAGAATCTCCTAGGGATCCTTCTGCTCCCCTAAAATAAGCTTCTAGTCTAGAAATGCATCTAGAGCTTCCCTGCTAATGACAAAGCTTTGGTGTCTCAGAAACCCCCACAAGCAACAACTTCAACTTTCCCCTGATAGTTTAGAGGCACCTATACCATTGCAGATTACTAAGATCAGTCAGTTTGGTGCTTTGAACTTTCTAAGTCATACTGCATGATATCCAAAGTTACATGTATCCCCATATCTCAGGGTTCAGTGGTAGTCATTAAAATTCCTTGGGCAGAGGTGGTATGAGTAATGAAAGAATATAAGACCAAAATGAAGGAAAATCATGCTTTACTTCATTCCTCACAAGGGTTATCCTCCTTCCCTGTTGGGCTGTCTCATCAAATCTGCATAATGCAGGACCAAATATACATATAATACATACATATATATTATATAAATATGTATATATCCAATGCATATGTCCAATATCAGTTCTTTTTTCAACATTCTAATTGTTGAACCAACTTGGTTTTTGTATGGATTCTGTTTGAAACAAATACTTTTCAGATTCTTTAGTAATAGGAATTTTCTTGCTAGATTTTTTTTTTTTTAAGTATCACATAATGGTGCTGAAAATATAGACTGCCTGTTATTCGGCCCATGTTGTGTAACAGTATGCAACACTGCCCCATTCCCCAAGTTTTTAAGACATTTCAGTTACTGATGGATAATCAATTGCTTTTCTTACCTCTTCTTTCTTAATTTCAGTGCCTTCAGTTTTCACTTTAAAAGGTGGCTTGCCTTTCAGTTTTTGGTTTTCTGCTGGTTTTGGCAAGTTATCTAGCTTTTCTTTAATCAAATCAATTATTCTATAGTCAGCATATGCCTTTGCAATATCCATGGCAGTGTGCCCTGTTTAAAACATAAATTCCAAACTATAATAAGCATATTAATAATAAACCATGTAGAAAAACCTTAGTACATCAGCCCTAAGCATGTCTTAGAAAGGGTGTTTCTAAAGCAAATGGTATGTGTAAGGTCAGAGAGCTAGATCAGACATTCTCGAAGGTGGGCCCAGCTCTAAAATCTCATAATTAAAATGTCATTTACTGGCAAATCAATTTTTTCTTACTAATTTTGTGGCATGTTTCTTAAAAAATCAATAGGAAATAGTGACAGATTACATTTTTAATATCTAATTCCTGGTTCTCAATTCCACACTGTGCACATTTCCTTTCATGTGACAATTTTATGTTGTCTTCCCCTTTCCATGATGTAAGGAGGTATATTCTAAAAGTCCTGGGGAACCTGATGGTCAAAAGTGCTCTATGCAGGTAGCTGGAACTTATGACACCTGTAATGTCCTCATGCTGCACTCCCACAATACTACCCATGTCTCAGAGATAGCCTGGTGCACGCAGAGGTACAATGCTCTTCCATTGAAAGGAAGCAATGAGATCTACTGTAAGAAAATGGTAACTCCAAGCAAAAAGCTCACATATTTATCAAATGAATTTTTATTCTTCATTTGTGATTTTTATAAGGTATGCCTTCCATTTACTTCCTAGAGAGGCATTTACTGCCTCGATTCAGAAATGACTTGTCCAGCTTTAGAAGAAATCCAAATGCAGAGGTTTTAAACTATGCCAGTTAGTAGAAGCTGACAGTTAAAACAGTGTGATAACTAACTCAAGGCATGATCTGCACACTGGTGAAGTCCACAAACAAAATGGTACTGGTCCACAATGAAATAAGCTCAGGAATTAAGAGTAAGTATTTAGAAATTTTTATAGCGTTTGATAGAAGAGTTTTCTGTCATTTGAATGTTATTCATCTAGTTTAAAAAGTTTGAGCTTATATTTTGTGGGCTTTTTATCACTTCACTTTTTCTAGTAAGCCATTTTTTATTGTACTTTGAAAAAGTATCAGTCCATGAAAGATTGTAAATATAAAGAATGGGCCCTTTAGCTCTTGCTGGTGTAGCTCAGTGGATTGAGAATGGGCTGGGAACCAGGCGGTCCCGGTTTGATTCCCAGTCAGGGCACATGCCTGGGTTGCAGGCCAGGTCCCCAGTGAGGAGCAACCATACATTGCTGTTTCTCTCCCTCTCTGTCTCCCTCCTTCCTCTCTCTCTAAAAATAAATAAAAATAAAATCTTAAAAAAAAAAAAAAGAATGGGCCCTTTAACACCAGTGATTTGCAAAGAGCTGAGTAATAAGACAAACTTCCATAACATTTAACTCAGGCTTATGTTTGCAGCAGTAATTCAGGGGAAAATATGGCCCTACAAGTATAGAATCAGATGGGGTTTGAAATCAAACATAAATTCTTCTTTCCTAACCCTAACCATCAATAAGATGAACACATACCTTTTCTATTTTCCAACTGGAATTTAGCACCAATATCAAGTAGGTATTTGACAGTATCCAGTCTACAGCTCTCGATGGCTCTACTTAAAGGAGTTGAGTTGTTGAGTGAAAGTGCATCTATCACGGCTCCAGATTTAACAAGAAGCTCAACTATATCCTGTTGGCCTGCATGGCATGCAAAATGGAGTGGAGTCCACAGAAAATTATCTGTAGCATTAACATTAGCCCTACAAAGTAAGAGAGATGTGCAAGCTAAAAATATGGGTTATTTCAAGCACTGGAGGCTAAAAATGTTAAGTAAGTCTTCATAGAATTTTATCAACTTGTTCAAATATAAACCAAGGAAGCTCTGAGTAAAGTTAAACTCTGTCATAATTTTTCTTGACAAGTGTTCTGCATTATCTGGCAGTCTCCACTTTGTGTACACATATACATTTTGTTTAGCTTTAAAAGGCACTTGAGGTCCTAGGGATTATAATTTTACAAAGTTAGAATCAAGAAAAATTATAAAACTGAATCCAATGAAGATAAAAGCTAACAGGAAATATGTTATATTACTCCATTTTTGTATCTATTTCTGCATGTTATAATTTTTTTAAATTCACCTGTGTTAAAATTCTAAGCATTTTTATTTCAAATTTTATGTATTATTATGTAAATATATTATTTTAAATTTTAGTCCCTTTTAAAGATTCACTGCCCAAAAGTTTGAATTCTCATAGTTGCTTTATACTCTCTTCTGATAATATAAAAATTTGAATCCTGTTTTTGACATTAAATATTTATAGTAACAACAACACTTTTTATCAAGTATGCAATTACTGTGCTAATAAGTGCTTTACATATTTTAACTAATTTTATCTTCAATAAATTCTGTGACCTGAGTCCCATTAGGAGCCCATTATTAAAATGAGAAACTGAGACACAAAAAGGTCAAGAAACTTATCCAAGGTTATTTAGCTGTGGTAAAATAAGGACTTAAACCCAAGGAATTGCTTTAGATTAAAAGGCAAATGAAAACATTATGCTTTTATATTTTAAAGATATTTACATATTAACCAAGGAAAAAACTGCTATCTCTGGAGAAGGGAATCAAACATGTCCTTAATCATTATAGCCAAAATCCTGCTTATTGCACTTTGTTGGGATTTCCCTACACAGATAAAAAGAGGCAGATTAAAAGGTGTCTCCATGTAAAATGAATAATTCTAGAGATCTACTGTATAATATTCTCATTATAGTTAATAACACTATATTGGACACTTAATATTTGTTAAGAGGCTAAATTTCATGTAATGTTCTTACCACATTAATTTTTTTTTAAGTTTAAAATAAAATGAAAAGCAACTCCACACCAACTAGGGTAAGGAGCTGAGACCAAATTAACTTCTCTTGGGAGGCCAGTGATACCCAATCAGAAAGCTTCCTCTGCCCCCAGAGTGAAGACGCCTTGGCCTTCACTCTGTGCGTAGATGTGACTGGCAAGCCATCTTTCTGTACACACACTGCTATGTTCCCATTAGCCTGGTTTCCCATATAAGATCCTCCTATAGTCTAGGCTTCAGTTGTGAAGCATTTTCTTGTGCT
Organism: Micronycteris hirsuta; assembly: GCA_004026765.1. Lineage (NCBI taxonomy): Eukaryota > Metazoa > Chordata > Mammalia > Chiroptera > Phyllostomidae > Micronycteris > Micronycteris hirsuta. The sequence continues at coordinate 20,625 of PVJI01013596.1, forward strand.
ATTAAAATTCTGCAGTTGAGTATATCTTAGCTTTCCTTTCATTTCCTTGAAATATGAAGACTTATGAAAATTTAAGCCCCGCCCAACCAAAAACATACCCTCTTTCAAGAAGAAACTTGACCATCTCTATGTTTCCACTCGCACAAGCGGTCATTAGTGGTGTTTTGTAATAATTATCCTTCATATCCACAGGTATTCCTGATTCAAATGCCTTTTTCAGAGAAGCTAGGTCTCCTGCCTTGGTGAGAAAATTAATATTTGAAAATGTTTTCTCTGAATCATCAATGTACCAAGCAGAGTCATCCTGAATGGGATGTTCTGGTGGATGATCCCGATTAAATCGACTGCAATCAGTTACATTCTTGTAGGTTTCAATCATGTAATACGGTGGCCCGCCATCACTCCGGCGTGGAAATGCATCGTCAGGAATGATGCAGATTGGGAGGGGTAAAACGAACTTGCCTTTTTTTGCCTTTTTGGCTATTCCTTTTCTCTTTTTTTTAGGCCCATAGGATCCCAAGACATAAGACTTCTGTAAGTACCTGGTTCCCTTAAAGAAATCATTAATGTTGACCCCTCCTCCCCGCACTTGTTCATGAAGTTGAGCTATGGAAAGCAGCTGTTCCGGGTTGACTAGCTCTTGCCTCTCTTCCAGAACCATCACAAAGTCTTCCTTGCTGACTGTCCCGTCCCCCCTGTCCACATATGAAAAAGCTCCCCGAAGGAAAGTCTCATGTTCTATTGACCAATCATGAAGTCGAAGGGCCCAGATTGGGTTAGGATCTTTGACTCCTGGCCGGGCCAGTTTATTAGCAATTCGCTCTGCCCGCCTTATTTCTTTGCTTGCTGCTTTGAAGCCACCTTCCTTAGCCACAGTCCTGGGTGTTTTATGTTGTAAATTCTTCCATTTCAGGTCACATCCTAAAACGTGAAGCATCATTATTATGAATGGTGCCAAGGCGCCTGCATGGCTCTACAAATGATATTCATCCAACTGTTGTCCTATTTCAAATGATTAGTCAAAAATTTGTCCCTGAATTACTCATATATAGAGATGAGCACATTTAGCTATTATAATTACAAAATTAGGCTAGTTATTTATTTATTTTTGTGCTTTGTTTTGGTGAATTTCTGAGAGATATTTCCAATTCATGTTATCTGCTCCCAAAGGATTAGGACATTAATCCCTATAGATATTTAAAACGAAAACCATACTAGGGTACTTGCTAAGGAGTCTGCATGCCAAACAGGAAAGGAGTAAGGGTGACACTGGAATTTCGAAAGAAGCTGTAATCAGACAGCTTACACGGGCCCTTAGAACTCAGAATGCCGAACAATGGCCTGTTTCTTTTTGAATGACTTTGACTACAAATCTGTGTGCAATCTTAAATCATACTGTATCCGTATTCTCAGGAAATTAGCGTCATTTATATATGTAGATCTGTTGTTTTATGGTAAGGCCATGTAACAACTTAACAGAGGAAAATGTAATTTGTTCATCAAATCTGAAAGATTCCAGTATTATATTTGATTGAGTTATATATTAATTTTCCTTTTTGTTTCCTTACTTAAATTCATTAGACCAAGATTACAGGTAAGTATTCTCTAAATAAATTAACTTTGTGAATCAGGTGGTGGGGGGTGCCTAGTTAGTGTTATCAAGAAGGCTATGTTGTCTATTAATAAGTGTCTTGAGACATTAAAAGTCTATTATGTATAAAAATGTCAGATGATGAAATTCTTTCTAGTGTTTTGACTCTAGAAGACTCTTCTATTGCTTTGCCAACATCATGTAATAAAAAATAATAATAATATTTGCTACCCAATCAGTATCTGTAGCAACCAAAACATATAGGCAGCTGCATGTAAAAACAAAACGTACAACACAGTTTTATCCCTTGCCAAAAAGAAAATTAACCACCAATGCTTTTCAAGATTAATACTTCCTTTAGTATTGTTAAAAATTAAAAATGTATGCTCAGGCTGGTAAGTTTATTATTGATAGAAAAAGTATATTGGGGCAATAAAGATCCTAAAATCTCTACATTGGACAGTTTTAAGAACAGTAACTTATTGGGAAGGGGTCTTGCTTGTATAATTTCATAGCATAATGATTCCACCCTAATTCCAAGTACGCTGTTTTTACTGAGCTTTTTTGCTTATTTAGGGTGTCTGAAGGCTTATCTCCCATCTCCCACACCATCCCTATATTTACCCCAGTACTATGAATCCAAAGATTATTAAAGCTGTTTTATGTGTGTTTCTGCTCCAAGTTTTCTCCTAGTTAGAAACCTTATGTGGATAAAAGACTAACATCTCAGCTGAAAGATCTGAAGACATGTTTCCTTTTTTTTTTTGACTTGGGAGACTTTCTCTCCTCCTTTATGATTAGTAAATAAAGATGCATTCATCCCCTTTGTGAGTTATGTTCCTCTGTGGTCAAAAGACTCAACTTTAGGGGCTGGTGCTGGAGACCATTAGCAGCCAAAGGCCCACTGAAAGGAGAATTCTCCGTGGGACGGGTGCTTCAGGAGAACTACTCCACATTCCCTCCTCTGTCCCTGGACATGGCATCCACACTGCTTACAGGGATGTGTAGATTGCTCCAGCAACAGGAGCAGGGCAAAAGAAGAGCATATTGAGGAAGACAGGTTAAAGTGGAAAAAGAATTCTGCCTTTACACTGAAGTATAGAAGTGACTAACCCTACAGAGTTTCCTCAGAAATGAGCATTTTACTTAAATAACATTTAAATTAAAAGAAATTCTATTGCTTATGTTTTTTGCTGCCCTGACTGACTTTAAGATTTTAAAGGTGGAAATGTAACTGGTAACTACTGGTATGGAATTGCATCACCCACATAGGATCTGGTGATGTTCCGGTACTTCTAAATATGCTACAGAACTCAGAATATTTTCAGGCATCTGTTTCAAAACCACAGTCTAGTCTTACAACTCTACCAGGAAGAGAAATCTTTTCTATACCATTGGGTGAGGCCTTGGGCGTGGCTAAGGCTCTGGCCCTTTGCTTCTCAATTTGCTTCCTATGACTTTATTCCAGGCATATGTGAACAGCAGAGTGCATGTTTGGCCATGTTTGTCTCAGTAAGGAAGCAACTGACATATTTAAGTTGAAGTTTATCTCAATCTTTATCTGGGCAGATCTTTAGTTTGTAGAAATACATCATGTTAAAAAGGAAATGTCAGAGTAAACTACTGATTGTGACAGATTTGAAAACTGGACTATGAGACGATTTATGCACTTGATATATTTTCCTTAAATATAGTTGTTGAAAGTGCCCATTATTTTGGAGGGTGGGGAAAGAATAATCAGTATTACACTATTAGTTACGCAGGCACATTAGTCTTATATGTAATATTGCTGGTTACAGTTTAGGATCCGCAGGTCCCAGGGACTTCTGAAATGCTGTGCTTTGTAGAGGGGAGCACAACAAAGGCACTTTCTCTGCTCTGATATAGAGTCACAGAACTTCAAGTTTTGTCTACTTCTCATAAGCTGGAAAAAGAAAACCACTACCATGAAGTTCAGCAGAATGCAGTCCCATTTCTAAAATTTTAATGTACATTCAATTAGCATGTAATTAACACCAAATTGATCTATTTCTTTAAACTTAATTAGTGAATATTATCATGTTAAGGACAATATAACATATAGCCCTAAATTAACAGTTACTTTAAAAAAGCTACAGGAAAAGCTAAAATAATAAATATTGCTTACATTTCAAATTGTATTTGAAATTTTTTATTTTATTTAATATTTCTCCCTATATTTCCCCCATAATTTCAAATTATTCAGAAAAGTTATCTTTGCAGTTAACACAATAGAATATTTTTAATAAAACAAGAACTAAGATTAAAAGACATGGTTTTCAGTGTTTGTCCTTGCTTAGATGGATGTTCATATATTTTTAAAAAGGAGTTTAATAACTATAAACATTTTAGAATAACTTCATGATTAGATTTTTAACAACCTAAAAATATTTTGGAAAATGGATATTTATCACTTTTAATACCAGTTTCATGACTTAACACAAAACAGAATAAGAAAAAAAATCAATTTTTTTTGACATATGTGAGTAAGGTTGGCTATTGAAAAACATAAGGAACTGACAAGCGACAGATTCAAAGTCTCAGCTTACCTACGACAGCGATTTTCTACCACTGTGCTAAAAGAATCCTTAAAGCATGCAAAACCTGACTATTTCGTCAGGAGAACTGACCTCTTCTCCCCTTAGAATGTCAAATTAAAAAATGACAACAGCCAACACAACAATAGCTGTCCAGTGAAAATGAGTCAAAATTATACCTATTTTTTTTCAGATGGGCAAAAATACGTATTTTAGTAATTAGTATAAATGTGCCATGAGATAAAAAAGTTGAAAACTGCTGATCCACAACATGGGTAAATCATAAATACTTAAGCATAAAGTTGCTAGACGATTTTACCTCGTTGAGCGATGTATCTACAGCAATCTGCGAAACCACCCATGGCAGCATAATGAAGTGGAGTGTTCCCATTCATTGCAATCAGCCCCATGTCTCCGTTGTAGGCAAAAAGAAGCTTCAATATCTGCCAAAAAAGATGGAGGGTAATGCAGAGGAACAGGAAAGGACATTTACTGAATGAGGATTGCACTTAGACCTGTGCTATCTAACACATTACAGGTTAGCCACATGTGGCTGTTGAAAATTAAATTGAAATGAGTTAAATAGGAAATAAATCTTAAAAGTACAGTTCCTTAGCTTCACTAGCCATATTTAAAGTACTAAAAAGCCATATGTGGCTACTGTATTGTACTCTATTGTAGAGCACAGATATAGAACATTTTTATCATTGCCAAAATTTCTATCAAACAACACTGATCTCTAAAGTATAAAAAACTATATTCAGCTGGGGCACTATCATTTTGGTAAATCTAGGCAATTTTAGAAAGCATCACACTAAGGCAAACATCTTCAGAAGAGCAAATTCTTTACCAAATGTAACTTCTATTGTGATGCATATTTTTACTGTAGGGAAGAGACTCAATGACAAAAATGATGGTAACTGTGTTAAAACTCAGAGAAAATTGAGTAAAGAAATTTCAGATGTAATTCACGATTTTAAAAAATAAGGCCAGCATTGGTTCCTATTTTGTTTCTGCAATGTAACTGTCTGTACCTATGAGAAACCGTTGCCGATATGTCCAATCAGAATACTTGAAGTTTAGGGGTCATGAAGTGCACACAACAATAAAGGGGATAAAGGTATATTGGCATTGTTCTCCCCACAATTAGATCATCACATATTTTGAAGATTATAGTATGCAATGGAGGCATAAAATACGGTAGCCCCAGTAGCCAAAACTTTTAAATTGTTATCATAGCTAAGAAAACAGAAAAAAACCCCACATTAATATTATTAAATGTATAAATTAGCAAGCATATAAAATTGAATAAAGAGCAAGAATTTGTTTTTAAAAATAATATTTGAATCCTGGCTGGTGTGGCTCAGTGGACTGAGTGCCAGCCTGTGAGCTGAAGAGTCACCAGTTCGATTCCCAGTCAGGGCACATGTCTGGATTGCAGGCCAAGTCCCCTGCTTGGGGGTATGCGAGAGGCAACCAATTGATGTTTCTCTCCCTCTTTCTCCCTCCCTTCCTCTCTCTCTAAAAATAAAGAAATAAAATCTTTTAAACAATAATATTTGGTATGAGGTATAATTTTAGAATTTTTAAAGGAAATCAAGATGGTAACTCAGAAAAAAATCTGCCTAATGTAACCTATACAATATTTGAAATTTTTGAAAAGGAGAGAAAATTTGTTAGCAACAAATTTTAAAGCAGTAAGCATGTTATTACATCAAAAAAGCCTCCTTTGGCAGCGAAATGTGCAGCGTGATGTCTCTCATTATCAAATGCATTCACTTCACCTCCTCGTTCCAATATCCCTCGAACTAGCTCCACAACTCCTTCTCTGGAAGCTTCCATCAGAGCCGTGCGACCTGTGGCCTGGACAGGAAACAGATCAAACAGTGTTTCCAGCTCTCACGTTAAATGACACATTCAGTATAAATACGATCGAAATCCATTTGGCTTTAGAGTCACTAACGTGTTTAGTTCCCTACATTGTTATTAGTTTTATGTAACAAATAAAAAAAAAAATGAAGCCAGTACTATGGGTAAATACCAAAATGTAGAATTCTAAATGAGTCAAGGTCATACCAGATGTCCCAGTGAGAAAAATGCATTTCTTGCAGAGATTATAGAGCAAAAAGGGAGAAAAGGGGGTAGGATATATGCTAAGGCTAGGTTACAGGTGCTTTCTAATGAGAAGAAAATCTGATTTTAGTGTCTCAAAATAACAATTAAAAGATAAAAAATTTCAGTAAAATTACCCAAATGAGGAGAGGGATTAAAATGAATAAAGAAAACAGCATAACCACATATTCTCTTTTCCAAAAGATAAAAACTTTATTAGGCATTAGTGATAGCTTATCTATTGTCTAAAATGATATTTTGACATTATGAATAATAAATAACAGGTTTCCAAACATAATTAGAAAATAGACTGTAGGATTATGGTAATATAAATATAATGAAAGTATGTTGTCTTAAAGCATTTTGAATAGAAATGAACTGTCTATATGCTAACAGGATAATTTTACCATATGTAAATGCAAAAATTACCCTGATAAGACTCTATAATGGAAAAAAATGAATATTTATAATCACAGGAATAGTCATACTGAGTTGATAGCATTTGGATTGGCTCCTCTGTCCAAAAACGTCAGGCACATTTCTTTAACATCATGCGCTTCCTCGCAAGCTCTGAGGAACACTGGGATTCCTTCGAAGGAAGAATTGTTGACGTCCGCGCCGTGCTCCAGGGCAATCAGTGCACAGCGATGATGCCTCTTCGTAGGTAAGATGCAGTGAAACAAAATACCTGTAGAAAAATAGAACCCCCAAAGAATATTTATTAATTGCCTATATATTTCCATCAGATAAAAATAATTTTAAAATCCACAACTAGCTAGTAAAAGTGATAGAGCAAAGGCATGTCTGCCTTTGTTTTCCTTCTGAAACTAACTAGAACACCAAGACTGAGAAACAGGAAAGAAACTCGACCTGTGATAGGGTTAGGAAGCGGTCACAAGCAAGCGTGGCTTGGAGCTTTACCTTCTTCATATTCTGCAAAATAGTTCAGAGAGAAAGTACAGTGTGGGCATGGAATATGTCCCACATCCTTCTAAAGATCAAGTAGGTATTTTCATCATTTAAATGTTTGCTTATCCTTTAGAAACAATGTGCAGAGTGAGTCAAATATTGGTCTCTGGAAAAGAGGATGTTATGACAGTACTGTGGAACAAGCAAAACAGTTTGGCAAGTGGCAGCCCAACTGAGGGACGTGCAAGGTGCGCGAGGTCCGTGCTGTGGGACACAAGGCACCGGCACAATGAGCACAGCAAAGGTGGTGGAGACTCAAAGCAGAGAGGGCAGTCCTGACAAGGTTATGTTTGAAACAAGATTTTGTATTTGTTTCAGGTTTCATTTTATATTTTGATCTCTTACTATGTGATCTGTTGTATTGTTTTCTGATATACTCATCTTCCAGAATCTTGAGATTTAATATTAATTTCAGCGAAGTTAAATTTTAACCATACGGCCATCAACATTTATTACAAATATTCACTTGACCTTGTTCCTAATTTTACCTTGTTTAGTTCTAATTTTACAGTTTTAGATTTTTATGCTACCCAATTTCTCAATCTGTTTTCTTTGTGATGGGTATCTATTTCAAACTCAAGGAGACAGACTATTCATTAAAGTGTTTCCCGAAGTATATTTGACAAAATTCCATGTATAGAAGACGCCATGTGGAAAAACTATTTCATGGTCAAATAAATATGGAAAATGTCACCATCGTTAGTCTGTCTGACAAATGTGAAATCAACATGCCTAAATGTGTTTTATCCAATGTTTCTCTAATGAATTTGGCAGTGGAACCAATTTTGCATGTAGCACTTATCAACATCCCAGGGATTCAGTGGTCCGTGAAACACACTTTGGGAAATGATACTGGATCGAGCTGTGAGAAGCTTCTGTGTTTCTTTTTGTTGTTGTTTTTAGGATATGGCATTTTAAAACACATTTGACCCCTGAGTGCACCTGAAGGATATTTTGTTACCTGGTGCAATTAAGTAATTAAATAATTCTTTCTTTGTCCATTCCTTTGTTTTAAGCAAGTCACTGTTTGGAGAGAGTTACAAAAGCAGACTTTGTTCCTGTCAGAAAACATTAATATTTTACAGGTGGATTTATTTCTCTACTGTGGGGTTGATGATAGCAGCTTTGTACTTGATGCAACTCTTTGGGACAACTCATGAAATCTATCAGTTTATATTAAGCCTGGTGGTAATTTTCTTAGTGATTTTCATGAGGCTATGTCAACTCCTGCTGGGACCTGGGGTTATTTGGACAAGAAGCTCCAGGACCATGGTCTTGATATGGGATTAGGGTGGGGGGTGGGGGAGTGAACAGGGTGGGGACGTGGGGCTATTTCACCTGAAAAATCCTGGAAATGACATCCTTGTCTCAAATTTCAAGTCATATTTACAAATTATTTCAAATGACTCTAGAAAGTTGGAGTTTATGCCAGAAGCTACCTTAATCCTTCAAATTCCCAAGTGTAACTAACTTCCTTCTACATCAGACTGCTATTGAGAGGAGACAAAATCCTTCTGGAGTCTGAAGTCCAGTACTACCACAGGTTCTAAACTGTGATAAAAGCTCTCCCTTTTTGCCCTAAACAAGATTTTGTATTTTATAATGGGTGGCTATGATTACAATAATATCAATGTGTGTTGTGTTAAAAATTCTCCACATTTAGCAAAACCACCAAACACAGATTAATCTAATTCTAATTTTCTTTTTCTGTTTTTAAAATTCAATCTTCACTGTATTTTTCCCATTACCATTTATTCCCCTTATACACACCTCCCCTTAGCAATTAATTTTCTTTTGAAATGAAAAAATTTTCAGATCTGCTTTCCCTAAGATTTCCCTACACCATTTTCAAATTATGGGCAGCTAGTATCCTCAGGTACTGGATACTGTAGCTTAGGTAGGATACTTAGGTATTCTGAAGTTGGAAAGCAAAAGAGCCCACTTTATGATTTTCTGGCTACAAAAAGAAACATTGCATCTGCTGGATAGAATGTTGAGATTTTTACCTTTTCCTTCACTATCAACTTTAGTCATATCCGCCTTTGCCTTGGCTAGTATTTCCATGGACAATTCATGGCCCAGTTGTGCCGCCCTCATGGTCGGAGTACAGCCCTTCCGGTCTTGCACATCAGGGTGCGCACCAAGGCTAAGGAGAAAGCTGACCATATCGATGTCATTAGAGACTGAGGCCAGGTGCAGAGCGCCGAGTCCCTCAACAGGCTCTGTGAAATTGATGAGTTCAGGGTAACCAAGTTTGACGAGCTTCTCTATCTGCTTCTTGTCTTTGTTCCGAACGCACTGAAGAAGTTTGTAGATCTGCAGGTTCTCAAGCCTCTGATCTGCTAAAGCCATGCTTGGCCGGCTTCTTGAAAATGCTTTTGTGGATCGAAACAAATACTGTAGCAGAAAACACACACACACAACCCAAACAGAAAACATGTGAGTCAAAGTTAATCATGTCAACTTTATTTTGATTAAATAATATGTTAAGCCTTCCCAAAGAAGAGAGTCAGTTTTTTATAAAATGTTATTATGATAATTGATTGGAACTAATTTCATCAAAGGAGAAATGACACATAAATATAAAAATCTGCAACTAGCATAAAGTTAAAATATTTTTAAACTAATCTTCCACCAGAATGAATACTATGCTGTTTTCTTGTTATTCTCACTTAATCTTCTCTCCTTGACAGAGCCTTACCTATGAACCAGGTGAGGCTAACTAAATTGCCAAATTAAGGATTTGAGCTCCCCACCATATGGCTCTGAACCACCATGCCGCCCATAATGTAGAGACCATACAGGTTTTAGTAGTTAAAACATATGATAAAAAACATGCAATATTTTGAGGTGCTCATTATAAACGGGCATCTACTATCCTCTGTGAGATACCAAAGAGAGATCAATAATTTTTTTGTCATTTTATGTGACAGTGAGGTACCAATCTTTTGAATTGAGGAGTAGGCCAGGCTAGGTACTGCTCGCTTTCCTCCATTTATTTTTCTGAGGGAAATAAAACAAAAAACAAAACAAACCTAGGCTAAATCACTGCCACGGCCCTGCATTTGTCTCACTGCTTCCTCAACAGCCCCCTATAGTCCAATCTCTTTTCAATCCCCAGAAAAATCTTTTATAAATGCAGATCAGATAAAGTCAGACAAGTTTCTACCTCAACCTTTTGTGTGGAGATACCCCTTCCATCTCCTAAGACAAGAATGGGCCTACGACCTAGGTTTAGCTTGTGTGAGTGAACACTCTCCCCAGGTACAGTGAATGTCTCAAGACTACGCTCAGAAAAGACATCGGGCAACCAGCGTCCCATGGGACCCTTCTGCCAAGCTGCATGGAAAGACGACTCTTTCTATGCAGCTGATAAGCAGTGGGGTATAAGGCGGGGCTGAAGGCAGCCATGCTGGCTGTCACAGAGAGACGGAGTTGGAGAGACTGAGACTGAGGGCAGCGGCTGCTCTCAGGACTCAGTTGTGCTACAAGTTACCTACTACCTAAATGTTTAAGGTTGCATGAGAAAAAATGCCCTTCTCCCAACCTTATATTGGTAGAAGCTAGTTAGCTGGGTTCCTCTCATTTGCAGTGAAAAGATCCCATCTTACTATAAAATCTGAAACTGTACCATCTTTTCCCACCCACAAAGCTGCTCCCTTACCTACATTCCCTATGGCAATGAGTTCCATTGTTGACTACCTGTTCCTTCCGTAACTATGTCTCTCTAGACAACCATAACATCTCCACTGCCTGTTTCCTTCATACCTCCCCACCCACTCCTTCTTGGTCTCCTTTGCTGGGTCCCCCTCTTCCGTTAGAAGCCTAATTGTTGGAGTGCCCAGGCTAAGCCCTTAGGATCCTTCCCTACTCTCAATCACTCCCCTGTGATCACATTCCATCTGATGATCTTTATCCCAATTTGCAGCTTATAATTATTCACTCTCAAATTTATACAGCCATCTCTGTCTCTCCCCAGAGCTTCAGAATTATATACCTATCAGTCAACTCTTCATTTTCACTCGGATGTTTAACAGGCATCTAAATGTAACATGTCCAGAGCAGAAGTCTTGCTATCACCCAGACCTCCAGTTCTCCGCATTTCCAGTAATGGCATCACCATCCACCCCCCTACTCAGGTTAAAAACTAGGGGTTACTCTTCATTCGCTTTCCCTCATAGATCCTCTCCTCTTTCTATCTATCAGCAAATCCTGTCGACTCTACCTCCTGACATCAACTTCCAGTGGCACTATCCTAGGCCAAATCATCGCCACAGATTTCTAATTTGTCTCACTGCTTCCACAACAGCCCTCTATGACTCACATTTTCTATTCAGCCCTAGAACGATCTTTTAAAATTGTAGATGAGATAGAATCAGACATGCTTCTACCTCCAAAATTTTAGTATAACTATTTTTAAACATAAAGAAAAATTGAACACACATATATGCACCATTGAGATCCTACCACTAATGCTTGACTTGCTTTATCACATATTACAAGAGGCATCAACAAACGTTTGTTCAACAGACACCCAAAAGTTCTAAGACTGAAGAGTGGAAGGAATCAAAGAAAATGTCTAGGTTAACTGTGCCTGAGATGGATAGCTCAGGACGGGGTCCAGACTGGTCAGGGGTATAGCTGGTTAAGCTGTGGGCATGCTGAGTTAGAATCCAGAAGGCAATAGGATACATAATTCCGGAGAGGATCTGAACCTGGTTTATGTGGAATTATGAGGTTTTCAGGGGTTTCAGGCAGCCCGAGTCTGGGAGAGAGCAAACAGAAAAGTTTCAAGTGGGAAGAGTGATGCATGCTGTTGCTTTGTCCTTCCTTTTTCCTCACTATTCTGCCTGCTCTTTATTCTTTGTCCTGTCTTCCTTTCCTGCTGTGACATCAGCCATCACATGGCTTATGGCTTTAATGTGCAGTTTGCTGTAGCCCCTCTCTTCCCCTCTGTTTATAATGTGTGTGGACTAGGAAACCAGATAAGGAAGCTTGTTAGAATCATGTGTATAAATAGGCTCCCAATGAGACCTGAAGTCATCTATTTGGTCTTTGCTGCATGCTTGGTGAGATTTATTTTAGCTGCTGTTATGGATGGTTTTATTACTATTATCAGTCAAATTCTAGTAGGGGCAGTGTTGTCACATGGCATACAGAAGTACATCCTCCAAGGAATAAAATATGATGCTCCTAAATAGTTTACTGATTGTACTGAATCAATGCCACCTCACTGGTGTGGACAGAGACTTCCAAATCAGTGACTTTACCGATGACTCTGATAGCATCCACCCTAAAGAACTACCATATTTTGCCATGTAAAATGTGCACCCACGTTTTACCCCAAACTTTTAGGAAAAAAATCTTTCATTTTAATTTTTTAATTCAATTTTTATTTATTTATGTAAAGATACTGTTTTTGTATTATAAAGGAATTTTAGCATTTATTTTTGAACATATTATGGTACAAAAAAATTTATGTAGCAAATAATTACAAAACACAGGAACAGATACAAAGTATTTCAGGCACTGGCCATGTATAATGCACATCCTTATTTTTCCCTCAAAAATTTGGGCAAAAAGTGCACATTATACATGGCAAAATATGATAGCAGCAGGTGACATTATCCAGGCAAGCTACAAGGGTGAATTCAGCAATTTGTGGGCTAGTTCTGTGGCTTGTATCCCTTGCAGCTAAAGCCCCCAAATGCTGGACAGCAACGGTGCCCGACGCAGTGTCCTTCAAAAGCAGCCGCCAAGACTGACCAGGAGCCACACCTCTGGAGGAAATAACAGAAGTCCTATCCTCTAGCGCTGGGTTCTTTGTAAACTGTGTAGCGTTTCTGATCCTCAGGAGAGCTGGCACATATGCACACGCCCCGCATGCACACTGTACCTCAGCATGGCCCAGTGGCATTTTGGTACACCCCCATCCAACCATTTATGTGCAGTCTCAGAACAGAGAAGTAGAACAGGATTTCTTCACTTGAGGGCCATGTTTGGTCTGAATACTCAAAAATATGAAAATTTGTGTGGGTGGGTGAGTGTGAAGGGGGTGTCCATGTGCACTTCTTCCCCATGGAGAGAGATCCATGGAGCTCACCAACTTCTCAAAGGAGTCTGGGAGACAAGGGTGTTTTTAAGAAAAAGAAGACATGTTGGAAGAGTAGAAAGTGTGCAGCATTTGAGGAGGAGGAATCTGTCTTTGTGATCCATCAGGTCTGCGTTATAATTCACTCAAACTGCACAAACCTGGACAGTTGCCCACGTAGTTTGTGCCTCGGTCTCTTCACTTGTGAAGAGGGGATAAAACAGTATCCACTTCGTGGGGGCTGTGTGAAGAGAAAATGTGCTGATCCTTGTAAAGTGACTTAGCAAAGTCCCTCAATGCAGGCTCACTATGAATAATCAAACTTCGTGGGTCTCAACTCACCCACAAGCCACGGTTTACATTTGGGGAGGTGTGGGGTTCTTTACTGATCCTTTCAGTTTTAAGTCTCAGAAGAATCCGGAGGGGAGGGTGGATAAAATATAATTTCACGGTAATGGCCAGATGGCAGGGACCAAGGTGCTAAGCTCACCTCTCAGTCGTGGGGGTGATCAGGAGCCACGAATGTACCGGCACCGACGCGCCTAGGCCCCCGGAGGAATCTGGCGGCCCCAACTCTCGCCCTCGGCCACCTGGTTCCTGCCCCGGCAGCGACCTCGGGCTCCAGGAGCCCGGCTTGGGCGCCGAAACGTCAATGGTGTCCTTGTGCGCAAAGCAGAGGAGCCGGCGCGCGGAGCTGCAGGGAAGCGGATGTGTGTCCATGGGCCCGGGTCCGCCCCGCGCGAGCGCGCAGGGCGGTGAGCGCAGTGGGCGGAGCGGGAGCCATCCAGAGGGCACGGATTGTGAGCTTCCGCCACGCAAGGCCCGGTTACCAGGGCAACCGCGCAGGTGCGAAATGGGGCGGGGCGGGGCTCGGCTCTTCTCCGCCCACCGCCCTCCGCAGGTCCCGCCAGGTGGCGGGGTCCGCACCGGGGTGCTGGGCGTGGGTTCAACACTCCAAGTGTGGTTGGTGCAGGGGTGGTGTGCCTAACGCTAAGGTCCCGAGGGGACTTCCCGCGTCGCTCGTCCGCTTCTCCCACCTCCCTACTTAATTAAAAAATAATTTCATTAGAAACATAAAGGTCATATAGTAAAATAAATAAAATATCCAATGAAATAATTTTTAAAGTAAAATAAAAAGACAATAAGTTATATAATAAAATGAAAAGTGACACTTAGACAAAATCAAGGGGGAGAGTGGAAGCAAGGGAGGGAGGTGGGTTTGGATGGGGTGGGGGGGGAGGGGAGCAGATAAAATGCAGACAACTGTAATTGAACAACAATAAAGTAATTAAAAAAAAAAGAAAAATGAATCTACTTGTCAGATAACTGCTGTAGATTATTCTAAATCTACCCAGAAATTGTATTGTGTACTCCTCGATACATACATGCTTAAAAATATTTACACACCAATGGGAGCGAAAACATAAAGATCGTTTTATTTCAGAGACTCTAAGCGTACCCTAATACCGCAACCCCCAACACACTATTGGGGAGGCAAATTCTTAAAGCTTTTGCTTATGTGAATGTAAAATAAGTATGCTTTAAAAAATAGCATGCAATAACTTCCAAGTAAAAGCAATAGTCCTACCACCCCACTCTATTCTATCAATAATTTCTACCTACACTCTGTTAAAAAATGTTAAGAATTATATCATGAACACAAAAGAATACAATATATAACATATGGAAAGTATGAAGAACTGAAGCACACCATGACTAAAGAAAATGAAGCCTGCCTCTACTGCTGGATTCTGTGTCTTTCTCCCCAATACTGTATCCTCCCTTTCTTGCCCTCAGAAGTAAGTGCTATTCTGAATTTTATATCACCCTTTGCCTTTTAAAAAGTGTTTTGCTTCTTATGAATGTTTCCCTAAAAATTGTGTACTTAGTATTTCATATTTCAAGAATTTATAAAAATGTGTATTATTTTGACATTTCTTTAACATCATATTTTTGAAATGTAACTTTGTCCTTAAGTATAGTCTCTTTACCCTTCCACAATTCCATACCCCTTTTAAATTCTACTGTTGATGGACATTTGGGATACTTCAGTATTTTCTAGTAAAAGCAATGCCGCTATGATTGTGTTTGTACATGGCTTCAGATGTACAAGTTCAATAATTTCTCTAGGGTAAATTTCTGGATCATAGGTTAGTTATAACGTTAAGATAATGTGAACTGGTTTTCCAAGTATACAGAGCAATTTAAACTCTCATTAGCAGTGTGTGTCTTAGCCAAAACTTGGTTTTGTCACACTTTACATTTTTTTTTGCCAATCTAGCAGGTGGAAACTGGCATTTTGTGCGTGATTTTATTTTGCATGTTCTGATTACTGATTGTTAGTTTGAGAGCTTGATTCTTCAGAGATATTTGAGTGAGTATAATTTTATTGGCAAGCCATGCTATTCACCCTCAAGTACTTTCCACAAAACTCTCTTAGATTATTTTAACAGAACCAGGAGACCATTTCTTGAATTACTGTCTCTTAGCATAGGAAAAAATGTCACATTTGAGTTTGGGTTGTTGACCTAGTGGAATTTAGTAATGAAGAGTTAAGTGTCACTCAGTTTACAAGGGTCTCAGTTTGTAAATCGGAACAAGATGAGCTGCCCTACAAGTTATAATGGATGTAGGCAGAATAATGAATGATCTCATCTTGACTCTTATAGACACATGTGATTGATTCTTGGGGAATGCTTCTATAGACGAATAGTTCTAACTGTGTTACAGGTTGTCAATGTATATTTACAATGATAGTCGTTCTCATTTGGAGGCAAAGTTGATGTCAATGGTGGCATTGTTTAACTCTGGAAAAGGTTCCTAAAGTTATTTGAGGATCTGGTAGATTTGGGAAGAAACACACCTAGAAGACTGAAGGGAATGGATTAGTAATGTGTAAGCTATGCTTGGATTTAACAGAACTGTTGGTACAAATATTTTGAGAAGTTGGGTAAACATTTGTTAGTTGATTGAGACCTTGGAGATAAGCAAAGCAGTCTGTCTCACATTCCTAATGTGGTTTCAGGTAAATTTACTCTCTGAGTTTCATAAAAACTCTGATGCTATCAGCAGGTAGCTGAAAAGTAGGTTCACAAGAGATAATCATATTTGATTTCAACCTTGTTGTAGCCTAGGGAGGATAGTTACGCTGAGCTACTTAAATGTACCAACTTCCTACTAACGAAGAAACAGTCATGACATGGGTAAAATTTTAGAAATTTTACAAATTAGTAAGTGGACACAACCTTTCCCTTCTTTTGCTAGATGTTATAAAAACACTGTGAAGTTATTAACTTGAACTTTATTCATTTATTTATTTTTGCCTTTTAACCATTTGGCAGTAAAGTTATTAGAACTTGGGCAACACAAAGGGAAAATGGGAGTAAAGGGAATCTGTTTAAAACAAAGAGAAGTGACAGAAAAGTTTATGTAGTTCTTACCAACAAAAACTAGGAGGCGGACGGCTGCATGGGCTAAATTCTCTCCCAATGATCTAACTTGAGCTTTGATCTTTATCTGATACTAAATAACATTTTATCTACAAACTATAACTGTGGCAAAAGATTGCACATTTAGTACTTCTCACTTGGACTCGGACCTTCTGCAGAATGCTCGATACCTAATAGTGATTTTGTTGCATTACCTTACACATCTTTATAAAAATTGTCACTAAAATTCAGTAACAAGCTGCATTAACTACCAGAGCACTTACATAGGAATTTACTGGCCTAAAAAGCAGGCCAGATTTCCATGAAGTAGTAACTGGTATGGTATGCCAGTGGTCAATGGTAAATTTAATTGGAAATAAAATTTGTTGAATCATTATGGATCTTTCCATAAGATTAAGGCAAAGTTAGTAGAGTTTGTTGTTACCTTTTCACAAACATTTACAAAATGCATTTTTTATACTGCCATGTGTTAATATTTTTCCCCTCTAAAAACAAGTAAACTTTCAGGGTGCCTCTGTGGAGAAAGCTATTTACCAGTCGGCACTGCACATTAATTTACAACTTTATGTATTATACAAGTAAATATGGATTGATAACAGATATTTAGTTGTCTCTTTCCAAAAGAAAAATGAAAACATGTCAAATAGATTTGAAATGGGGAATAAATTTGTTGACAATATAAAGCACTGGTTAATACTTCTATGAAAGACTTAGAGGGACTTTTTCACAATATATTGGAGCAATTACAAGACACCTCTTGAATGGATAAATGCTGAGCAACCATACCTTTAGAATATGAGCAGCTTGTGGATAAATGTATTCATATCAGGATCTGTACTTTTCTCTGGCTTCAAGACTTCTAAGCTCATGGGAAAATTTTTATGAATAAACACCTCACAAATTCTCTTGTTCCTGAGCACATTTTCATTATTTATATGTTATGGTTCCATTATTGAGAATTCCTACGCATGTGGTTATTTTTGAATCTATGGTATCAGTCTACTATCTTAGCATATATGAAATCTCTCATAGTAAGTGTATTTCTATCAAGTTTTTCTTATATTTCTAGTAATTTTTACTGCCATATTTGTATATATAGATTTATACCATATCTGATTTCCAAATTTCACCTTTTATTGTTACAGAATGTCTCTCCTTTTCTTAGGTAGTATCTATAACCATTAATTCCTTCTGGTCTAATATTCATTTCTTTTCATTTGTCTTACTCCAGCCTCATATTTTGAAACTTTCATCATCAATTATTTTTACATTTTTTGTAAACACTATGTAGCTAGCTTTTTCTGTTATTATTTAGTGCAATCTGTTTCTGCTTTTTCATGAAAGAGTCTAATATACTGACATTTAGTGTAACAAGTGATACACTTGATTTTAGTCTTTTAATCTTATTGCTTATTATTTAGTTTACTCTGCTATGACCTCTTTTTTTCTTCATTTTTCTGATTGGCTCAAACTTCTCCTTCTTAACTTGAGAAATTTCAAGAATATTTCTATCCCATTAATCACCTTCCACTTTCAGGTACTAATAATCTATTTTTTCATTTTATAAAAATGAAATGAATTTTCCCATCTATTTCCAGATACTCTGTTTTCCAAGTTCTTTCTTTAATCTAAAAGAGAACACTGTCATTTCCTCATGTTATTCTTCCATTCCTAGATGAGATCTTGGGAATGATTTTACATCCCTACAACCTTCTACTCAGCCCCAATTCTTGAGTTTCGCCAAAATAACTTAGAATTTCTAATTCCAGACAATTATTTTACTACCATTGGCAGTATGAATCTTTCATGTCAAAGCATATGACACATTCCTATGTTTCACCTCCTTGCACAAACATAAGAAAGATTACAACTAAAGATTACGAACTCCACAGGGAAGAAATATCCACAGGGAACCAACAGTGAAGGGAAGGAAGCCAGGGTTCAAATCCACAAATTGGAACATAACAAAAACAAAACAAAAAATACACAGAACTGCCAGAAAATCGAACTGTGTGGAAGTCCAACAACTTGTGCCTTAAAGAAGACATATCCATCCAGAAAGGTAGGAGGGGTGAAGATGGGGAGCCAGGGGCAGAGAGGACATGGTGTGGCAGTGGTGAGGCAGCAGTGACCAGGCAGTGTCAGTGGTGGCCAGTGGAAAGGGCAGCCCCACATTAGGGATATCTGGGGAGTGAGCCTCAGGCCAGACCACACAGCCCAGGGTTCCAGTGGCAGGAAATAAAGCCTCATAAGTCCTGGTGATAAAAACAAGTGGGTGTTTGGGCAGTGAAAGAAACTGCTGGTCTCTCAGGAGAATCTGCTCAAAGGGCCAGCATGGTCCTAGAACGTACACAAACCCACCCACTTTGGAAAGCACCATCAGGGCAGCAGCTAGAGGGGCACCAGGCGCGTAAGGGACTGGAAGTGGGGTGAGTGTAGAGCAAGCCTTCAGCAGTCAGGCAGCAGCATTGTCGCCTCTCTGACCCCTTCCCCACATACAAAGCAGGGAAGCGGGCTGCACCCGCCCTGGCAATTACTTAAGGCTTGGCCCCATATAACATAACAGGTGTGTCAAGACCTGTTATGTAGTCAAAGGAGCTTACCTAATACACAGAAACAAACACAGGAAGGCTGCCAAACTGAGGAGACAAAGAAATATGGCTCAAATGAAAGAACAGAACAGAACCCCGTTAAAAGAACTAAGTGAAATGGAGAAAAGCAACCTATCAGTTGCAGAGTTAAAAACAGTGGTGATAAGGATACTCAGAGAAATCATGGGGTATAGTAAAAGCATAAATGAAGAAATGAATGTTACACTAAGAGAGATAAAGAAATATCCACAGGGAACCAACAGTGAAAGGAAGGAAGCTGGGGTTCAAATCAATGAATTGGGACATAAGGAAGAAATAAAGAGTCAACTAGAACAGAATGAGGAAACAAAAACTCAAAAGAATGAAGAAAGAATAAGACGACTCTGGGACATCTCCAAATGTGCCAACATCTGAATCATAGGGATATCAGAAGAAGAAGAGGAAGAGCAAGAAATTGAAAACTTATTTGGAAAAATAATGAAAGAAAACTTCCCTAATTTGGCAAAGGAAATAGACATACAAGTCTAGGAAGCACAGAGAGTCCCAAACAAGTGGGACCCAAAGAAGGTCTCACCAAGACACATCATAATTAAATTGCCAAAGGTTAAAGATAAAGAGAGAATCTTAAAAGCATCAAGAGAAAAGCAGAGAGTAACGTACAAAAGAGTGCCCATAAGACTATCAGCTGATTTCTCAAAAGAAACCTTGCAGGCAAGAAGGGGCTGGAAAGAAATATTCAAAGTCATGAAAGGCAAGGACCTACATCCAAGATTACTCTATCCAGAAAAGCTATCATTTAGAATGGAAGGGCAGATAAAGTGCTTCCCACATAAGGTCAAGTTAAAGGAGTTCACCATTACCAAGCCCTTATTATATGAAATGTTAAAGAGACTTATCTAAGAAAAAGAAGATCAAAACTATGAACATTAAAGTGACAACAAACTTACAACTATCAAACTTACAACTGAATCTAAGAAACAGAAATAAACTAAGCAAACAGCCAGAACAGGAACAGAATCTTAGCTCTGGAGATCTTCTGGAAGGTTATCAGTGGAGAGGGGGTAAGGGGGAAAATGGGGGAAAAGGTACAGGGATTAAGAAGCATAAATGGTAGGTACAAAACAGACAGGGGGAAGTTAAGAACAGTATAGGAAATGGAGAAGCCAAAGTACTTATATGTACGACCCATGGACATGAACTAAGGGGCGGATTGCTGGAGGGAAGGGACATACCGCTCAGATGGGGGCGAAGGGGGCAAAATTGGGACAGCTGTAATAGCATAATCATAAAATATACTTTAAAAAAGCATAAGACACATTCCCAAAATAGCTATCATTTTTCATTGAAAGGCAATTTTACATTGTAGGTATGAGCTTGGGTACTTGAATCAGACTCCCTGGGTTTGTTGTCTCAGCTCACCTGCCTGCTAACCATGTAAGCTTGGTCAAGTAAAATTTCTTTTTTTGTGGTCCAGAATAATAATAAAAGAATAATAACATTGTAGTGGTTTAAAATACCCACACTCTTTGACCTTCCCTTCAAAAAGTGGAACTTAATTTCACTCCTGTTTCATGTATCCCGAATTTAGTCTCTCACTTCTAATGACTAGACAGTATGTGACATCTGAGATGAGGTCATAAAATACACTGTGGCTTCTGAATCTCTGTCAGAATGTTCACTTCGGGGAAAGCCAGCTGTTATGTTAATAAACTCAGACAGCCCTATAGACAGGTCTGCATGGGGAGGAACTGAGGCTTCCCCCCAATAGCCATGTGACTCAGTCATCTAAAAAGTGGTGCTTCAGCTCCAGTAAAACCTTCGGATGCCTGAAGATCTGGCTGGAAACATCAGTATTTTTCCTTTCTCACATCCTTAGACGGTCCTTGGCTAGGCTGAATGGAGACTTTGCCCCAAAATGTTTGGTTTCTTTCCATCTCATCTCTAACCATGCTGCAGGAGGTGTAAACAGAAGATGGGGGAAAGAAATATTCCAGAGGAGACAGCATTTGGAGGAAGCTCGGTGTGTGAACACTTCCTAAATCCCCAAGGGCTAGGCAGCATGGACTGAAGTCGGAACATAAAACTTTTGAAGTTTGCATGTAAGCTGACCTACATTATGCTATCTGCTTCTCATGTGGAGATGTCTGAAGGCAAGAGATTCTATGCAGGATCTGAGCCAACAGGAGATGGTGGAATCGCATGGTAAACAGAGTCACTCACCTTCTCTTTATCTCACAGGATAGCAAATAAGAGAGATATCTGAGATTAGCTGAGGGGTGGAAGTTAGTTGTGAGCTAGCCTGGTGCTGGAGCAGTGGAAGAAATATGGACGTAATTCTTAAATGAGCATGCATGATTTGTGTGCTCCAAAGGGAAATGCAGCTGAGTTTAGGCTAAACGGGTTTAGAAAAATATACCTATTAGCTATACTGAAACGAGCACATTAGTGATAATTTAAAAATCAGACTCTACCTGCCCAGTTTCTGGGCAGGACCCGCTGATGACCCCAGCAGTAGAAGACAACATGCTGTTTCCACCAAAGAACCATTAGTCACCATCATATAAGCAGATTCTCTTTGTGCCTTTTCCTCCCTTCTCCCTCCCACAAGCACAGACCAGTGATGAAAATGTGCTGATACTGACAGTACTTGGATTTCACTGGCTCTTTACTTGTGACTGTTATTGTAATAACAGATTTTACAGAAAATCCTAGATTGGATTAGAGTATTAAATAAGAAAAACATTTAATTGTCTCATCACCAAGTGAGAACAGGGACTCTGCAAATAATGATACAGTTGGTTATGGAACAGGTGACCATGCATTAATGGTTTGACTGGGACAAACCGGTTTATACCCTGTGTTTAGGCTTCATTGTAAGGAGGTAGTGCAACCATCTCATCTGACCATGAGGGGGCAAGCCTTGTAACAGAAGCCAACCAGCTAAGACTAGCAGAAAAATTTAAGTAATGTAGGGGTTCAATTAACTTGAATTAACTTGGACTTGCCCTACCTCTAATTTCATAACAAATGAGGTAATAATTCCCATATTTTTAAGCCATTTTGAGATCAGTCTCTTACAGCCCAAATTTTCCTAACATAGCATCCCCTTGTATTGAACCAATGGTTTGTCAACATTTGATACATTCATTAAATAAATACTTTGATGTCTATCTCTTCTATGCAATATGAATATGATCTGAATAGCCATCCAGAAATTACAGTTGGTCTGCAATTACAATGTTACTCCTTCTCAACCTTCTTGTACTATTCCATACATAGACAAAGCAAGTTTGCATCATGCTGATTAGTCAAAACATAGCCATAACATCAGGACTTCCTGATTACTGCTATTATACATTTATTTCAATTATGGGAAAAGCCAAAACCTTTCTTTCCTATTTAACACTTCTCTAGAAAAGTAGGTGAAATAAACTAATACAATTGTAGAATGATTTGTGTACTATCTAGACCAGAATAAGGATGTACCTACAAAAACTAACGGTGCAGTTGTTCTAGAAATAAGATCTACATGAAGAAAACCTTAAATGATTGACTAACCTCAAGCAGGTTAGATAATTTCTTTTTTTAAAAGATTTTATTTATTTTTAGAGAGAGGGGAAGGGAAGGAGAAAGAGAGGGAGAGAAACATCAATGTGTGGTTGCCTCTCACAGGCCCCCTACTGGGGACCTGGCCTGCAACCCAGGCATGTGCCCAGACTGGGAATTGAGCCAGCAACCCTTTTGTTCACAGGCCAGCACTCAATCCACTGAGCCACACCAGCCAGGGCTAGATATTTTTATTAAATGCACCCTTAGCCAGTGCATCTTTTCATGATTGCAATAATTAAAATATAATACATATTCAAGTCAGTAAGTGAATTTGTTAAAACATTATGCTCAGCTTAGTGAAGACTCTTGAATTAACAGAATTCAAGTACCATATGTTTATATTTCATAGCATTTGCCTCATCTTAGTTTAATGACTGTCCTGTCTTGCACTTCAAGAAATTTTACTTTGATTTCATTTTATTTTTTAATATATTTTATTGATTAAACTATTACAGTTGTCCCATTCCCTCCCTTTATTCCCCTCCACCCTGAACCCCCCCCCACATTCCCCCCCTTTAGTTCTTGTCCATGGGTTATACACATAAGTTCTTTGGCTTCTACATTTCCTGTACTATTCTTAACCTCCCCCTGTCTGTTTTCTACCTACCATTTATGCTACTTATTCTCTGTACCTTTTCCCCTTCTCTTCCTCTCATACTCCCTTGTTGATAACTCTCCATGTCTTATATAAATCCCTTTAACATTTCATATAATAAAGGCTGGGTGATGATGAACTCCTTGAACTTGACCTTATCTGAGAAGCACTTTATCTGCCCTTCCATTCTAAATGAAAGTTTTGCTGGATAGAGTAATCTTGAATGTAGGTCCTTGCCTTTCATAACTTGATAAATTTCTTTCCAGCCCCTTCTTGCCTGTAAAGTCTCTTTTGAGAAATCAGCTGACAGTCTTATGGGAACTCCTTTGTAGGTAACTGTCTCCTTTTCTCTTGCTTCTTCTAAGATTCTCTCCTTATTTTTAATCTTGGGTAATGTAATTATGATGTGCCCTGGTATGTTCCTCTTTGGGTCCAACTTCTTTGGGACTCTCTGAGCTTCCTGGACTTCCTGGATGTCTATTTCCTTTACCAGATTGGGGAAACATACCCCCAATGTTTCATTATTTGTTCAACTAAGTTTTCAATTGGTTGCTCTTCCTCTTCTCCTTCTGGCACCCCTATAATTCGCATGTTGGAATGTTTAGAGATGTCCTGGAGGTTCCTAAGCCTCTCCTCATTTTTTTGAATTCTTGTTTCTTTATTCTTTTCTGGTTGAATGTTTTTTTCTTCCTTCTGGTCCACACTGTTGATTTGAGTCCATTTCCTTCCCATCCCTATTGGTTCCCTGCACATTTCTCCTCATTTCCATATATCCTTCATTTTAACATATCCTTCATTTTTTCATCTAATTTGTCACCAAATTCTGTGAGCATCCTGAATACCAGTGTTTTGAACTGTGCATATGATAGGTTGGCTACCTCTTCATGACTTAGTTGTATTTTTTCTGGAGTTTTGATCTGTTCTTTCCTTTGGGCCATTTTTTTTTTTTTTTCCTCAGCGCACCTGTTAACATATAAGGGGCAGAGCCTTAGGTGTTCACCAGGGCGGGGTAACCCATGTTGCCAAGTTGTAATGCTGTCTGTGGGGAAGGGGTCTGAGAGGGCACAATGGTACTTGCTCCGCTCTCTGCAGGCTTTCAGTCACTTCCCCCACTACCCACAAGCAAATTGGGCCCTTCTGGTGCTGATTCCCACACAGGCGAGCTTGTTTTAGGACCCTGTGGGTCTCTCCAACAAACTCCCCTGTGAGACTGGGAGTTCCTCCCACTGCCGCCTCAATTGGTGGTTTGAGGTTTTTATTTCCCCATGCTGGAGCACTGGGCTGTGCGGTCTGCTGTGCAATCTGTTCCACTCCCCAGCTTTTTCTCCCGGTTTATCTGTGTGTGAATGCAGGACCATCCACTCCACCAGCTTCAGTCCCACTGGATCTTTCATTCATATTTCCCATTATTCTGTCCAACTTTGCCAGTAAGATCCATGACATTATTTTCATTGCATATGAGCAACCAGCAAAATGATTATTTCATTAGTTTTTCTGTACTAAGTTCTTAAAACAATTCATGTTTTAAAACAGTGAAGGAAGAGCCCTGGGTGGTGTAGCTCAGTGGATTGAGCGTGGGCTGGGAACCAAAGGGTCCCGGTTCGATTCCCAGTCAGGGCACATGCCTGGGTTGCAGGCCAGGTCCCCATTAGGGGGCCCATGAAAGGCAACCACACATTGATGTTTCTATCCCTTTCTTTCTCCTTCCCTTCCTGTCTCTCTAAAAATAAATAAATAAAGTCTTTAAAAAAATAAATAAAATAATGAAGGAAGACTACATTTTTATAAGAGCTTGGGAAGAAAAACTTACTGTTTTTTTTTTTCATGTTGCCATTCTCATGTTGCTTAAAATCATGTTGCTATGGTTTTAAGGTATCTTTCAGACATCTTAGGAAGATCATTTAGCAGGAAAAGTACAAATAAATTCATATTGTCTAACAATAAACATTTTTTTCTCCTGAATTACTTTTGAAATTATCCTTATGCATCTGGTGATATAGAAAGAGGAATTCAATGGAGTAACATAATGGGGTAATATGAACTTGGGTTTTAGTTCCTGTAGTTCGGGGATATCAAACTCTTTCACTGGGGGCTACATCAGCTCGTGGTTGCCTTCAAAGGGCTGAATGTAATTTTAGGATTGTATAAATGTAAGTACACCTTAACTAGGGGCAAGGAGCTCAGCGCTGCTGCTGAGTAGAAACAAGGTGCCGGGCTGGATAAAACAAGGTGGAGGGCTGGTATGGCCCGCAGCCTTGTGTTTGCCACCTGTGCTGTGGTTGAATTCTTGTTTGAATTACATCTGGAAGAGATCCAACCATGACACACTGCCAAGGCAACTGGTAAGGTTGATGGCAGACAGCAGAAAGATTTAGATCTCGGTCTTCATTGCATCATCATTCCACTTTCATTGGCATCACAGCAACTCATTCATTCATTTTTTAAAGGGAGCTTTGAATAATTGAACAATTTTTAAACATAATCTTCTAAGCAAAAGAATATTTATGCATTGACTTGTTTGTTTAACAAATTGTCCTTAAGTGACTGTCATGTGCCAGGTGCTGTTCTAGACACTGAAATATAGCACTGAACAAAAGAAATAAATTCTCTATGACATGGAGTTCATACACTTATATACTAGTTGAGAGGAAGAGACACATGCAAAAAATATATATAATTCAGGAAATAATGGATGCTATGAAAAAAGTAAAGCATGGTAAAGGTTACTCCCACAGAGTGCTGGGCAGAGGTATTAGTTCATATAGGTTGGTCAGAGAAGGCCCCTGTGAAAAGATGACATTGGAGAAGAAAGCAGGCCCAGTAGATTCTGAGAAAAGAGTATTCCTAATAGAGATAATGGTAAGTCCAAGTTGCCGAGGCATCCTTGTCCTAGGCAGGTCAGTAAGCAGAAGGAAAGTGCTGTGGCTGGAACATAGTGTGTATGTTTGGGTGGTGATGGCAGATCAGTACTTCATAAATGGTTTTGAAAATCATGGTAAGAACTTTGGCTTCTACTCTGACATGGGAAGTCATTGGAGGTATTCGTGCAGAGGAATGA